>CATIWR010697869.1:0-62866 GCA_949677035.1 Omphalea diandra | reverse complement strand
ATATATATATATATATATATATATATATATTTATATATATATATATATATATATATACACACACACACACACTAAGTAATTGAACTATATACACACAACAATGGAATAAAATATAATAATCTTCAAATAATATACATTATTTTAAAATGTATCAAGAATGTTAATAAAATATGATTTTAAATTCATAAAAATAAAACATTTGCTATGTGGCTGTCCTTAAATGCATTTAAAAATTAAATAATTTTCTAGACTAAAAAATCAAATAAACAGTTTTAACGAAAATATGATTTATAATTTTATTGATAAAAATGTGTTGAAATCTTGCAACATTGATCTTATTGAGGCAAACCGACAGATGAAATAAGTAATACTAATAAGCTCAATTGTTATAGCAAATGAAAAACCGCTATTGAAATCGATGTATTAATTAAATAGTATTTTGAGATAATTATTATAAAGCTCTTTGATTTTTTCACATTATAGGTTAGAGAGTACTTTGACATATATATATATATATATATATATATATATAGTAAATGAAAAAAATCTTTGCATATTGATTTAGTTATTAGATATAATTAATAGTAATAATTATTATTATTTTATAAAAAATCATAATCTATGTATATAGTAGCTTATATACAACAGAATATTTTGTAGAAAATGTATATTCATAAAATAATTAGAAAAATAATTACGAGTCAAAAAAAAAATATTTTAGAGTCATACAATTTACATGGTTAACACATAGATATTCATTGTCTAAGATTAATTATATACTTCTATAAAATTTTATAGCAATATTATAAATAAGGAAAAGTTGAAAATTAGAATATTAGATTTTGCAGAAAAAGACTATAAATTTATGTAATATCCATAAAAAATGAAATTAATTTTTGTATAAACTATTATATATATATATATATATATCTCAAACATTACATATGTTGTATTAAAATTATAACGCAAAAGAAATGGTATTATATTAAAAAAATGATATTGAATATCAACTGTAAAAAGATATTATTTTATTATTTTGTTGCCATAATATTATTAATTATTTCATTATAATTTATTTTAAACAAAAAATTTTACAAAGTGGTAAATAAATCTATTAAAAGAAAATAAAAAATTATTTATTTTTAAGCTACTTTAAAATAACTTTGTGTTAATAAAATATAATTTACATTCTATTTATTTCATGAATTCATTATTATTGTGAAATTCATCTTTAAACTTTTATTTTTAAAAAAAAAATCAATAGAAATTAGTGTGAATAAATTTTTTGAATATATTGAATAATTATTTTATTTATCAAATTTTAAAATCAATACTTTTGAAAAGTACAAAATAATTGAATATAATATAATATAAAATTTCAAAATCATTTTTAAATAAAAATTAAAAATAATATTTTGTAATCAATTAATATATAAAATTTTAATATATTATAAAAAATATTATAATATGTGACAACTAACTACTAATAATTATAATTTGGAGCAATATTTTTGAAATTAAATTGATTAATAAATTAATTAATTGATTAATTTTCAAATTAATTATTTAGATTAATTTGATCGATTCAATTTAATAATAAATAAAATTTAAAATATTATATAAACATTAAAAATAATATATATTTTTAATAAACTCAAAAAAAGTCCTTCGGACGACATCTGATAAAATCAGGACTAAAATAATTTTAAAAATAAATATAACCAAATCAATTGATTATTTAATTATTACTTTTGAATGATTTATTGCGGACGCGATGGCCGTGAGTTTTCCAATACGATATTCAAAAAACTGGTCCGGAGGTTTTGACGTTTTATGCACCTAATTATAAATAAAAACACAGCTCTTTTATATTCTGTCCTCATCACTTCTCCTCCTGCCTTCCGTACTCTCCACTCCGCACCACCCACTTTGTCGCCCATGCCGTCTCTCACCGTCCGCCCCACAGTTACCGCCTCCGCTGAGGTCCTATTAAATCTCGAAAAACCCACAAATCCCCTTTTTTTCTCTTCTCAAACAATCCCGCTTTTTCAAAGCCCTAGACCCTGAGAAGAACTCTATTAATTGCCCTTAGGCTATACTATGGAATAGAGGATTGCATTAATTTCTCAAGAGCCATGGAATTACCATGTGGCTAATATGTTGATGGTTTGGGATATTACGAAATAGAGGATTGCATTAATTTTTAGGGATCAACATAGATAGGATAAAACTGGATATTTCAAACAATATTGATAAAATTGGATATTTTAAACAAAATTATCGAGTTGCGAAGTTTTGGCATTATATAGTATGATTATAATAATAAAAAATATTAAATAAATTTAATATTTATTTTTATTAAATTATTAATTAATTAATTAATTACTCCTTTCCTCTAAAAAAAATTATCCACTATTTTTTTTGATATCTCAAAATGCATGTTCACTTTCATAAAATAAAAAAATATTTATAAGAAATTTTTTTAATTTACCCTCATTAATTATTAAACTAAAAAAAATATTTATTTTTTCATTAAATATAATTGAGAGTATAAGTGAGAAAATATACTACAAATGGTTAGTTAATAAATCATTAAATATTTTTTAAAACAATGTGAAAATTAGCAGACGATAATTTTTCTAATTTACCCTCATTAATCACTAAACTAGATAAATATATTTATTTTCTCATTAAATATAATTGAGGGTGTAAGTGAAAAAATATATTACAAATGGTTAGTTGGCAAATCATTAATTTTTTTTCTGAAACAATGTGAAAATTAGAAGACAACAATTTTTTTTAATTTACCCTCATTAATTACTAAACTAGAAAAATTCTCATTAAATATAATTGAGGGTATAAGTGAGAAAATATACTAAAAATAGTTAGTTGGAAAAATCAATAAATATTTTTTTCTTAAACAATGTGAAAATGAAAAGGTGACAACTTTTTTTAGACAAAGAGAGTAAATAATTAATTATTATTTTATAGTAAATTATTTAAATTTTATTATTCTTATTTAAGCTTAATATATCATTTAATTTTTTATTCATTATTAATACCTAACATATGTATTATAAAAATGTTTAATTTATGTTTTTTTTTTTTTAAAAATGCTTAATATATAGTTATATATATTTTTTATTTTTAAAAATTTAAATATAAAATATTTTTATTTATTTAAATTTTATGTTTGTATAGATAACTATATGTATAAACAATTTTCACTATTAATAATTTAATATCAATTAGCAAGCAGCACAGTAATTAAAAATTCGTTATAGGCAATAACAACTAGTAATAATTAAATCAAACTGGCTCTTTGTTACTGTTTGCAAGTAAGATAAACAATTTTGAGATTTTACTACTGTATTTTTGAATCTTAGAAGCTGAACCAAATGAGATTAAAGGGAAAATCATTCATGAATTAAATCCATCAAACTAATCCGATTAATAATGTGTAAAAAATCTGATTTGCAATACAACAATCGATCATAATATAGGAAACCTACGTTATATCAAGTACAATAAAATTGAAATCGATAGTGATCATTTTATTCCCTTAACAGCGTTTGTCTAAAAAATAAGAAATCTTAACAACTCAATAAGGTAAGATGAAACCAACAAAAATTTAAAACATGCAAAGAAATAGGAGTGAGATATCTTATTTTGAAATGAAGCTGGAAGCAGAGATAAGGCGAGTTGAATGTTAAGATAATCGAAGATAAGACGGACATTAAGATAATCAAAGATGAGATGAAATCTGAAGTCTTATGTACACTAAGATGAGATAGTTAGATAAAAAAATAAAAAAAAAAACTCATTAAAGGTCAAAAACATTGAAGTAAACATAAACAGTAACCACATGTTTGATATTTGGTATGATACAATAAAATGTAATGTAATCAAAAGAAATTCCAGTTTAATAGTTCAATTGAGTTTGTATTTAATTACATTCTATTACAATTGATTACATCCTGCCAAACGTAACATAAGAGAGGAACAAAAATGAAGAGAAAGGTTAGAAGTAGAAGCACGGAAGTAGAAGCGCAAATACAAAAAGAAGATTTTGTGTTTTAGTATTAAGTTATGAATTAGAAAGAACAATAATTAAGTTTAACAAAGGAATATAACAATAAGATAGAATTTTAATTAAGTTTAATTGAATTTTTAAATTAAGAATCTCACCAAATTGAATTAATAAATTTTGCTATAAATTTAAATTAAATTGAATCAAAATTTTAAAAAATCAAATTGAACTTTTGAAATATGTCAATTTAATTCGATTCGAACCGAATAATGTCCATCCTTTGAATTACTTACTGGTGCTGGAAGAGGAGGAGGAGGGGGCATGAAGGAGCAGTCTTGAAAAGATTTCTCATTATTACAAAATGGGATTGGAAAAAAGGTTTTGAGCCATATTAAGATAATTCGCTTAGATGCTCTAATCAAGGAGGTGAGAGGAAAGTTAAACCGTTCCTTTAGACTACAAGCAGTAGTCCACATGATTATATGAAAGTTCTCCAACCATTTATTTGCTTTCATTTTATTAAATTGTTGTGACTCTGCTGCATTCATTAAGCTACTAAGCCACAACTTCCATTAAAACAGAAGAAGAGAGGAAAGATTATAGCAGCAGAAGAGAAGAAGTGAGGGAGAGAAAGTTGAGAGAGAAGTAAATAGAAGTTTAGAGATTGAACTGAGACTGTAATTTTGTTATTCCTACTCAAATATTTCATATATTCTCCAGATTTATACAAGATTCAATTGCCAACACAACGAAGCAAATCAAGAAATTATTGCAGTATAGGTCATGGCAAATGAATATTCACTTTAGAATAAACATAGCACCTTCAAGGTCGTGGACCTAAGTGAAAATGGAATAAACTTGGCAATCTGAGTACTGAAATTTCAGTAAAATCTATCAGGGCAATAAAACTTTATTGCCAATTTCTTCCTGTGCCTTCCCTATTTCTCAGACTTGTCTTCCTCGAGAAGTAGAACAACTTTCTTTGATGGCCAACAAAGAATATGAACACTCTTATTACATCCTAGATCATTATAGAAACTATTCTCATTATGCTTAATAAAGCTCAATGTGATGTCTGTCAATGGTGTGTAAGGCTGAGAATGTTCCTTATCCTAGCCAAATTATTCCTTAATACTGTGTATAGACTTCAGGGCAAGCTATTATATCTAACAAAGAGAAAATTTTCATGAGTCTTTTGGCAAGAGCTATTCAAAACTTAAGCAGTTCACCTTAACCCAAGTATAGCATATCAACACCAAACTGATGGCTTGAGAGAGCGCCTATGAAGTGTTATTTGAGATGTATGATATTTTATGAACTCCATAAAAAGGCATTCTAGGTTAGCCCTAGCTGAGTGATGGTGTAATATTTTGAAAAGTGACAATTTCATTTTATAATATGAGAAATAAATTAATAACTAAATATTTAATTTTATCAATTAACTAAAAATATAAAAATTTAATAATCTACAAAGTTTTTCACATAAAAGTAATTTAGAAAATTTAATAATATAGGATATTTTTCACATTGATAATAATTAGTATTTAGTTTATTATATAATAAGTAAAAAAATAAAAAAATTAATAAAAAATGAAATTATGAATCTTTTATAAAAAAATTATATTATTAATAAATTTTAATTATATTATTTTATTCACTTAATAGTAATTTTTTTATAAAATAATAATAAATTTAAATAATTATTTATATGTTACTTTTATTCATTCAATTAGTTATAAAAATAAATATTAGCTTTATTTAAAATTTATTGATATAATTATATCACATAATGTGCACATTGACGATTAATAATAAATAATTATATATTAATAAAATTATTATTTAAAATAATTAAAAATTATACTAATATAATATTATGATATAATGTTAGATATGTCATTAGTGTTGACCTTTTAAATATGTCAAAAAAAATTCAATTGCAACATAAATTAATGTGCTCCAAAAGTAAATTATGGACATAAACCCATTCTCTAACTTGTGCCAAACCCAATATAGCAACAGGCGGGTTTATTAAACCCATTTACTCTCACTATTAACACGGCAATTTCCAACGACCAGGAAAAAAAAAAATTAACGACAAAAGTCTGCATTAAAGCCTAAGCAGCAAGGATAGCCCGATGTGTCGACACTAGCAATATCCCTCAGATGTCTCCTCCCGTCGAAATTCTTGAACCAATGGCTATGAAAGACTGCATGAGAGATTTATCAAATCGGTGTGAATTATTTCCTTTATCCTTTGTTTGATTAGAGAGAAGTGAGGAGAAAAGAAAAAAAAGAAATATAAATTAAAATTATTTCCTTTATTTAGTTTGCAAATAAAAGAAAGAAAAGAAAAAAATGGAGAGAGTTTAAAAAAAATCTTATCAATAAAAACTTCTTTCCGTTTTGAAAAAAATGAAGAGTTAAAAATAATGAAATAAATTATTAAAATATTTTTAATTTATATTTATATTGTGTCTTTCAACGAGTTAAAAAAATAAATCTGTGCTTAATAAATTTAAATTTTTATCTTTTACAAATAAGAGAATCAAACAAGATAATATAAATTAAATTTTTTTTCTTTTCTTTTCTCCTGTTTAATTTATCTTCATTTCTCTCACACAATTAATGTACCAAACATAGGGTTAATGCATGCTTTAATACATAAAATTTACCCTTACTGTCTTTTTTTTTAACAAGTTACTGAATACGATAATTTTTCCGGCCAATTATCAGAACGTTAATTTGTTGGATTGAATATTCCTTTGTACCAATGTTGGAGAAATAACACGACCTTCAACAGCCAAGGCACTAGTCCTTCCTTCCACACTAGGGAATCCTACATTTCGTCATTTTGGAGAGTATAATCGAATTTCAGGAGGCTTACTACCATTGACCTTAATTTGGATCATTTACTGATCAACTAGTGAGAAATTTATGCCCATTTAATAGAGTTTTTCATTTAGAAACTTTTGGCATAATTTCTTTTCACTCATTATCATTTCTTATCATTCAAATACTGTATATGCAATGGCTACCACAAACATTCTTATCCTTCAAATACTGTATATGCAATGGCTACCACAAACATTCATCTATAGATTCACAATACAAATCTCATTCTCTCTCTCTAATTTCTCTTCTTTACCTAATGAATACTAACAATAAATTTATAGGCACAGCAAAAAAATATTTTCAAAAAACAAAAACCGTCTCATCAATAATATACATCATACAACCATCACTAACATCACCTCCTAGACCTCTTCTTTGCCCTGCCACCACCACCAACCCCTACCTTAGAACCACCATTATCTCTCCCCCTCTTCCCTGTCCCACCACGAGACTCCACGGTACTCTTGGGTGGCCTTCCCCTTCCAAATCCTCTCTTTGCTCTTCCACTCTCTTCTCTTGCCCCTCTTCCCCTTGAACTCCTAGTAACCCTTTCAGTAATCCCATCTCTATTATTCCTTCCTCTTCTCCCTTTCTCTTCTTTTACTTTGGCATTTTTAATTTCTTCCTCTGAAGAATCATTATCATCACCATGATCGTCATCATCATCCTCTGTGATTTCACTTGGTGAATTTTGCTTCATTCTTTTCAAGAAGCTTGCTGCTCCTTGCCTCTTCCTTGTGCTACTTCCTTTCTTTTCCACCTTCATCTCCAAAGCATCATGTGAACTAAGCTCATTACCACCATATTGATGCTTTATCTCCCCATTCTTGTTGCTTATATTAGTTTTTCTGTTGTCAGAGACTGACCTCTCCTTTGTCCTTTTCTTTCTTACGCCCTGATCCTTTATCTTAGCAAATGAACTGTCAGTCTTTTTCTCGACCACTTTTGGTTTCTCTTCTATCACTCTATCTTTTTTGTCAACCTTTTTACCAGCATTTTCAGAAGTTGCTTTCGCAGAATTGCCTTTGCCGCATTCAACAATGGTAGAACAAGATTTGTTGGATTTTGAAAACGAGACAGGTTTAGTTTTTTGCTTGGTTTCAGGTTTCACATCGACAGGTTCAAGTTCAGGTTCAGGTTTTGATTTTGGCTTTGGCTTTGGCTTTGGCTTTAGCTTTATTGGTTTTTGAAGCTTCTCCTTCATTTCCTTCAAAACTATAGCTCGGAGTTCACAAGCTGCAAGATTTTCTGCTGAACTTTTTCTGAAGAAAATGATTGCATTGTTGAATAAAAGGAGGAGATCTCTGAAGAATTTGTGGATGCAAGCAGCGTAGATCCCTTTATCAAGTCTAGATTGAATAGTTTCGAGATCAATGTGCTGCCGGATCAAGTTGCTGCACCTTTCCGATTCCTACAAAAAAATAAATGTAATTACTAGTTAAAAAGCATTAAATTAAAGTTCCATTATGCAAGTTTTATTGCCTACTCAGTCCATAAGACCATAGTATTTATGGGTTTTCCACCTAGAAATTAAAAGCCCAAATATTTATATGAATAAAATTTTGCAAATATTGTTTTTTTTTTTTTTTTAAAAAACGTGATATGTACAAAACTTATGTATAAGAAATGTGAATCCTACGTTAAAAGCATAACTTAAGTTCTAGTATATAATATATAAAGTGTTAATATCCTGCCATCGAATATCGGGAAAAAATGGCAGCATACATAATGATAATAATTTAAAATTCAATCCATACATTGAATTTCAAAAGAAAAAAAAATTAAAAATGAAGAACTCAAATAGAATTTTGAAACAACCATACTAGTCAATAGCTCAAGAGTGTGTTAGGTATTGCTATTAAAAAAAATCGGATTTTAGAACAAAATTTTTTAAAAAAATTGTATTTATTAAATAATTATATTTTTTTCAAATGCATATTGTGAGTAAAAAAATTACTATAAAAAGAAGTTAATATTTGAAAATTTTACAAATAATAATTTTTAGTCACAAAACTCATATTAAAAATATATAATCCTTTAAAAATAAAATCTTTTCTAGTTTTTATTTTAAAATCAAACTTTTTAAATAGCAATACCAAACATATTCTAAAACATAGCGTCATTTCGAGTAGCCCGTAGCCGAATTACTGTACACATACCATTCCCAATCCCGTAATGGCACGTGCTCTATAGACACACAGATGGACAGACTTATGCTGACGCCAAGCACTTCACAAGCCGAGCCGATATTGAAATATACCCGCAGCTACGTCACGCGTACTAACAAAGTTCATAGTTTACTAACTAATTTTTAAGTATTTGTAAGGCCAATATCATCTGAAAACACGTATCCTTAATATTTCCTGGCCAATGACTGGCGTATCCCATCTCACTTTGTGGGATTGCTAGGAATATCTCGTAAACCTGGCACTTTTTTTTGCCTTTTACCTTGCTCATACGGAATATATATACATATGAAAAAATCACTCAACCACCCCGTAGACTCAATTCCTCGATCAAAAACAACTCCCGTTAAATCAAACACGGGCCAATCATCCCCGAAAATGTTCTCACCAATGACACAATATGGTATTTGGTTGAGTAATTGAATAATCAGGATCAAACCAGACTCAAAGATGCAATCATTGAAAGCAACAAAATTTAAAATGAAATATTAATTGAAAAATAGAAGGCCAAAAGCGAAAAAAAAAAAAATATTATATAGTAGTAATAAGTTGTTTTAATATTTCCAATATATAGACAATGTTTGAGTTATTTTTGGGTGTAACAGAGCGGTCACTGCCAGATCGTTCCAAATGTTCCACCTCTATCGCACATAAAGATGTTAGCTTATGGCAACAACTCCCCCCCTTAAAAAAAAAAAAAAAAAACAAAAAGAAAGAAAGAAAGACAATACTAAACTTTTTACATAAAAAGAAAATGCAAGTAAAAGTTGAACGATTGTTGTAGTCCAACCCGAAAAAGAAAGCAATAACCGTAGCGTATTTGAAAATAAAAATATACGAGACAATTTTGAGTTGGTTGGTCTAAGCCGATACAACATGTGACTGTTAAGAACCCATAACTATTCTTTTTCCGTCTGTTTCAAGGGAGCGAGGACGTCAAACATTCTACGTCAGAATATTTTAAGAAACATTTAAAAAAAAAAAAAAACTATTTTAAGGTGTCAATACCCCTATCTTTAATCGAACGCGAAATTATCACGTTGTTTTCAAAACTCTTAACTGGACCCCACCGAAAATACGGCACCAACGCCGTTAATTTCCGCACAAATTAGATCAAAACCCAGCACCTGCATACCCAAGGCCTGTACGCCTACAAATGAACACGGCAGGCAGGAGGCTCAAGCGCTTCAAAAAATAGTCAAATTACGAAGGCGGTATATATATATATTTTTTTTTTTTTTTGCGTGGCAGCATGTGATAGGCTCCTTCAGTAATTTCAAGTGTTTTTATCTTTATTTTCAAGTTTTTTTTTTCCGTATAGAGTAATTTTTTTAGTTTAATATTCTATAGAAGTAGGATAAAATACCTGGCTTCGAAGCCGCCGTTCGAAAACGGAGCCAAATCGATCAGACCTAATGATGTCAAGGAGCTTAACCAACGGCTCAGATTTGACGGAAGGCATCCGCTTAGTGGCGGGAGAAACCTCATCACCACCCTCGGGCTCCTCCCCGCTGCTACTAGCTGTACCGTCACCCACCCTACGCAGCCTGTTCTTGGTCTTCAAGGACAAGCTAGCTGAGCTTTGCACGTCACTATTTTGCTTCTCCTTCTCCTCCCGCTTCGACTCCCCGAGCCTCATTTTTATTTCACGTCCCTTTTTCTTTTTATCCTCTGCTATTTTATCAATATCGTCGTCATCAACCTCTTCCAACGTACCGTTGTGGGACCAGTACCGCTCCCACCCCGGGTCCGGTTCGGCACCAATAGGAGTCTCTTGAATTTTATTATCCGGTTCAGGTTTAATATCCGGTTCGTCCTCTACGGCGTCGTTTTGTTCTGTAACCATTGCAGCGTGCGCTTTTTGTTGTTGACCGGTGGAATTGGACTCGTTGAATGATCGGTTATCGCGGTCATCGCCGGAGTCATCACCGACGGCGGATTTTCCGGCGATCTTATCCAGAGAAGGTTTATTCTTTGTTTTCAGATCTGCCTCTTCCTTCACGCTTCGCTCTCTTTCCTCCTCTAATCTCTTCACCTTCAATTCAAGCGACCTGCAAACAACAAAAAGTAAATCCTCAGATCTCAAGAAAAATAGCCGACTCGTCGAATCGGATCTTCAAAACAAACGGGGATTTACACGATCGAGACGTCCCGTCGTTGGACCTCACATCGAAGCTCTTCAACGCGAATCTTACGCAGTTCATCGATCATGGACAACAAGCTAGCAGATGTGTCGTTTCGAGGCATGAACCGGCGTTTGAGGTCATTGAACTTGTCTCTACAGTGCTGAGAAGTGAGGGTAGAGAGAGCAGAGGTTTTGTTCTGCACTTCCATGACTATAGATTCCCAACTATCGGTGCCGTGGCGGTTCACGGCGCAAGCCAACAAGAGCTCCTCGAAAGTGCCCCACGAGTGCGAGCTCGTTTCATGTTCCCTCGCCATCATCTTTCATATTATATGTTTACAAAAAAATAAAATTTAAATCGATTAGGGTTCCTGGCGTTTAGATTGACATATATTGTGTTGTGTTCGTTGTTGATGGACGACAATGGTTTTAAAAAATTTTTTATTTTATCTATTTATCAATTTTCTCAACTTCAATACTTTTTTGGGTTTATAGAGCCGCGGCTGTATGTTTTGCTTCTGCTTTCTTCTTCGCGGGTTGGGTTTGGTTTTTGCTGCTCTCAAAGAGTTTTGGGCTTTTAATTAATTTGGAGCTCTCTCTCCCACACAGCAAATGGTTTTGCGTTTTTCTTTCCGCAATTATTCTTCGCCTATGTGATTGTATGAAAATGCCCTTATCAGTTACAGGTGTCAGAAGATTTGGGGGTGCCCATGAATCAAATCATGAAATCATCAACCTTGTTGAGGATGAGCCGATGCCGTCCAAGGGTCGTATATTGTCGTTAAATCAATGGTCACAATCATTTTGCAATGGATTTAAAATTTCCTAACCAATTTACACACTATTCTTATATGCTAGTAAAGTAGTCCACACGATAATGAGAGTTAAATTCTTTTATTTTTTTTATTTATACATAAATTTTAATGATATCTCAATCTAAAAATGTAAAAGTAAAATATATTCATTAACAAAAAAAATAACTATAAATATTAAAGTCATATTTCATTTCCATTTCTCTGTTTCTTTTTAATTCTTTAAAAAAATCAATAGAGATAAAACCTTTGTTATAGAATAAAAGGCACCCTATAGAAATGCTAATTTATTTATTTATACACTCCATCATATTAGTTTTCATTTTGAAATATATAATATTTTTATCTGTTTATTTATTGCTCTAACCGTTTGCATGTCCTTTTGATATAGAAAATTATAATAGACAAAATTATGCATGTAACCCAGATAGCTTTGTATTTTAGTTGATAATTTGCAAGATATTGACCCCAACAAATTTCAATAAACTTTGATAAAGCGTAAATATACACATGTATAAAAAGGTGTCAATAAGAGTCATTACTAGCAAAAGAAAATATCTAATAAATATGCACAAACTTAATCTTTGTAGTGAATATCTAATAAATATGGACAAACTTAACCTTTGTAGTGAAATCTTTAACGTTTCAGCTACATGTGCTCCAAACTCCTGACATAAATCCATAAATTCAAGTATTAATACCTTCTTGATCAATACAAAAATTTGAGTTTAAAAGGTCAAATATACAATTAGTTAAGCAATTTATGAGCCAAGCAAAACAAATATCTTGAGAACTAAAAAAGAAAAATTCTTTCGAATTACATTAAATGAAATCAATATTGATGGAATTAATCTTACATAATAATTTACTGCCATTAACTTTACATCAAAATAAATAAAACGCAAGAAATGGCGAAGGTAGAGGATTATATTAATACCTGGGATAGCGGTGGCTGCAAGAATAGTGAAACCAATAGAAGTTTGAGTTAAAATTCACATCTGCCTCCGAAAACGGCTTGCACTCCAAGTGCTCGATCAGATATTACAATTTTTTAATTGACTAAAACAACATTTTTGTAAATTCAAGAAATCAAATTCAATCAGAAACCCAATAAATAATGCTGAAGAAGTTAAAATCCTTTAAACCCAAACTCAAATACAGTGTCATCGACAGGATCAAGCCATACCCATTTCTTTTTGTATCGTGAAATTATGTCATAACATTGTTAATACCAAGTAATGATATATAAAACATAAAGTCGTCAAAACAAAATTTTGATCACCAACACAAATCCAATCCCTGTCAATTCTTATAGAAAATAAAAGGAAAAAAAAAAAAAGATCAATTCATCTTTCAAGATTACTGTGAAGCCTATGTCCACTGGATCTCTTTATAGACTCTATCCTTTGAATCTCTGGAAGCTTCTAGCAACGACAACCACGGGCCATTTTAGCTTCTGTCCTGCCTCTGCCGCCGTGCTTGCTTTCTTAACAGTAGCCACCTATGGTCTTATTTAATTGAATACAAACCCTAATTTAGTTGGAAAAAGTGAACCCTAATTGATTAGATTGAACTCTATTTTAGAGATATCCGATTCTAATTGATCTTTGATTTCATTAAATCAGAACCTATTTTAAAGAGAGTCAACTCTAATTTCAATTTATTCAATTCCTAATTTGGATGAAAAAAGAAAATATTTAAATAATTTGATTATTGGAAATAATTGTTATTTAAAAGTACTTTATACTTGCTGGCACTATGGATTCAAAGGGTAGAGGCTTTGGTTCCATATCCTTAGTTGCATCTGCCCCATTTTCCAATACTTGACAATTAAGAATCTCAAGTAGCTCTTTTGGATCCAGAACACCTAAACAAGCATGGAAAAAATAGCAATAAAGTTATAGCCAACAGGACACTAAAAGAGCTGAAATTGATACACTGCACTAGTCAAGTAATGTTTATAAACCCATAAATCGAACCCGGGCTCGTGAAAAAGGCACTATCCCAAGACAAACTCTTGCACAAATCACACTTAGATTCACACTATAAAGAATCTCTTAATATGCTGAAGAATATGGTGAGCATTCTCCATCACGGTCGCATCAACCTTTTTTCTATTACCTGAAAGCTCTGAAAAAATAAAGCAAGGGAATATCAGTTTACGCAAAGACAGAAGGTGTGAAAGGAACCGAAGCAAATGCAAGTAGCAACTACTGCACTCCTATATAAACTAGTTCCATTGATTTATTGTTGAATAAAAGAAATTATTTCTACATGGAAAGTAATGCAAAGTGCACAAAAAGTTATAGATTCATTGAACTCACAGTCTACCTAATTAAACTTTGGTGATTATCTAGAATTTCAATCACCATAATTGTTAAAAGAAGCAGGTGTAAGATAAATATAAGACCCAAAACCCATGATTCTAACGATCTTTCTTACAATTTTCCACAGTAGGCAAATCCAATCCTAATTAGATAGCATAAATGAAAGGAGATAGGCAATACAGATACCCAACACAGTCAGTATACGAAAAAATATAGAAAAGGCCTTAAATCTTAAGTTGTTGAAATTTTCGCCACTAAGATCATACATTTTTCATATGAATTAAAAAGGTTTTGCAATAAAAATCTAAAACAAATAAAAAATCAACTTTCTTTCACGTGAGAATTATATCTAAATTCACAAATTATGGGTTTTAAAGAGCCATACTTCTATCAATTATTAACCACTTAGATAAGCAAACTAATAAATACTTCTTGAAATAATCAATAATTCATCTACAAAAAAGGAAAAAAAGAAAGCAATCAAGAAAATTCTTTTAAAATCCAGAAACCAATTCATGACCTTTTTAAACCAAAAATTCATTGAATCTTCAAAAGATTCACTTCCTGTCTTTTCTTGCAAAAAGAGAGAGACAGATACAGAGGAAAAATGAATACATGGAAATTAAATATCTCGGGTACTAGTTTTGGAAAACTTGATCATGGATTTGGAGCTTTTCTCTGAGATTTTTCAAGATCTATTTCGTCAAAATTAGGGCTTTGATTCTTCACAAAAAGGCGAGTGTTTTTATCTGATGGTCAAAAGAGAGACTGCTCATAGCGTTACGCTTAAACGTCATCGTTTTGTTGAGGCATGTTGGGAAAAGCAAAGGAGGCAGATGTCATTTCGTCAACGCCCAAAGACAAAAATGCCGCATATGTGCTCGTATCAAAAAGACAGTAGCATCCCATAAACACGACGTCGTTTTACGGAGGGTCTAGGGAGGAAGCTGAAGGGCACAGACGTGTTGATGTTGAGACTGAAAGACAAAATTACACTTCAAATGCAACGAGACATGACAAAATTACCCTTCAATATTTAGCAAATTATAATATCACCCTTCAATCAATTGCAAACACCGACATAATGTTTTCATTATATACTACATAGATTATCTTAGTTCAAAAAAATTTATATATTATCCTGTTTTTAGCTACCTTAGAACCTTTTTATTGTATGCAAGAATCAGCCCAAAAAAAAAAAAAAAACAACTGAAATTCTTGATTTCAGTTTAAAATAATCGCATAAATGTTGTGCTTTAAGATTTATTTTTATTTTCTAAGAAAAAACTGAACTAATTATTTTGCATGATATTTAATCAATTTGGTTGCTGATTATATAACATTAACATTGTGCCTTCATCCAAAAAAGACATTAACAATGTGCTTTTAAACTTTATGACGTTAAGGGGAAAAAAGAGCTTTCTCATTTATTTATTGATTTATTCCCTGATTGAAACTTAAATGAGTAAAAATTAAATTTCTATTTTCATGAACATTGCCTCCATTGTTTTGTGAAAAGTATTTTTTAAAAAATATTTTTAATTTTTAAGGTTTGAGGTATTTTGAAAACTAATTCATACAAAATATTTTTTTAATCAATAAAAATTACGTTGTTTTTGGAGAAAATAATTTTCTCTTTTTACAAAAAAATAAGTTATTTTTAAAATTTTTAATAAATTTATCTAAATAAAAAATAAATCATATTAATCATTAACTTTTATCACCGATCACTAATGATTGATGGTAGCCAATGATTAGTAGAATTTGCATAATTGTTCATCTTTGATATACTTTTTTATCATATTAAATATTAAATAATATAAACACCAAGTGTTTGTAATATAATTTTATTATAATCTTATAAATGAAAAATGAATATTTTTCATTGTATTTCAAATACTAGCTAAAATATTTTTTATAGGCAAATTATTTTTTGTAAAACAAATGAGTCTTGATATGTCTCTAATCTTTTTTTCCTCAACATTTGTTTTTCATTTTTTCTTCTTATGAGTGCAATCCTTAATGTTTTTTAGCAAGTTGGATACCTAAGAAGCAATATAAAAATTATCTAAAATATATATTGAAATGTACAAAATTTGTGTAAATTAAAAACAATTTAATTTACAACTAGAACATCTTAACACTACTTTGTTCTTTTTACAATTATTCTGAAGAAATAAAAAAAATGATAAAGAGTTTATTAAAATTGGTGGGAAAAAAAAAATTGATTTTCTATATTGCAATTCTACGTGTTAACTAATGAGGCTTAAACCAATACACGCAACCTTTAAACAAAGCCTTTTTTATTTAAAAGGTTAAACAAAGCCTCGAAGGAATTATTGGGCCGGAGTTTGCATATGAGGGAAAATCGTGGGACGGTTGTTCCAGACTTCTACCACAAGTTTAGATCAAAGCACCACACAAAACACGTCCAAAGGAAGAGAAGTCACAGTTGCCTATGTCATTACGAATGAACCTTATAATATATGAATCTAAGATTCATTCACACTCTAAACGTGCAATATACTCGTTATTTTGCCACAAACATGCTATAGATTATAAGGCATTGCTATTGGCTCGTTTCTCTTAATATGCTGACATATTAACCCTAGAAATTCCGAAGTCTTTACTTTCAGTGGCAGAGAAAGGGACAAATGAAGTTTTTTTTTTTTTTTTTTACAACAATGTTACTGAACTAGTAGTTATATGTTTTTATAACGATGTTATTGAACTAATAGTTAGGTGTAGAGGTGAGTATTGAACTTGAAATTTTTCAAATGAGACTAGTAATTGAATTTAATTAAATTAAAATTGAAAATGAAAATTTTTACTTTAAATAATATAATATCTGAACTAAATCGTACTCCAATCAGGATAATATCAAAAAATTTATATTATTTAAATAAAAAATTGAACTGAATCGCACTGTAACTATGTAAAATCAATCGTAGTATATATATATATATATATATATAAACTAAATCAGTACTTAAATTATTAATTTTATTAATTAATCTACTCAATTAATAAATACTATTAATAATTATCATTCATAATAGTTAATAATTAGACTATTTTTTAGGTATTAGTCATAAATTAACAGTAAATATTAATAATATTTTTAATTTAATAACTAATATGTAAGCTATCATTAATATTTTTTTTGTGAAATTATTTCAAATGGTTAAAAGTGAGAAATTTAAAAACAAAAGTATGTAATGTTAATACTTAATAATTATAACTATTTATTTCTTATTGTTAATAATTAGTAAATAAATCACAAAAATAATTTTAATTAATATTTAATATATAAGTTATTAGTTATTTTTATTAGAATATTACTTAATTTATTTTAATCATTGAATGATTAAAAAGTTAATTTTTTCATTTTAAAGATTAAAAATGAGAAAGTTTAATTTTTAATAAATTAAAATAACCGAATGGCAAAACTCAAGCTAATAATCTCAAAAGAATTAAAGAATTATATTAAAAAATTCTAAATTTAAATAAAACCAAATTGAATAAAAAATTTAAAGTGATATTTATTCTTTATTTTTAAAATCCCTTAAATTTCAATTTGGTATCAAAATTTACTTAACTCGAATCATGCTCACGGTTAGTTGGATGGACAAAAATATTTATCTCACTAGGCTTTTAGGATGAGTGAAAAGCCCAACAATTGTCTAGGGAGGCTTTTCACGTTGCCAGTAGCCCAATACCCATCAATACTTGAAGCTGGCAATCCCACAAGAAATATTTGTGAACCAGGAAACTCCATACTCAAATGGACTCGACACTGTGCCCCAAGCAGTGCAAGGATGAGTGCAGATACAGTACTTGAAATTAATGGCAGTGAGTGGATCAACAGGACGCAAACGTTTGCAGCTTTCAATTTCGTGTACTTTCACGAGATTAATGCTAAAGAAGGTCAATCACGTCATCGATCGTTCTCTTTCTACGTGTTTGTGTGAAGATGTGATTGATCATGGGGTCGTTCATGCATTTGAGCTGTAAGACTTGTAACTAAACAATTTTCCTTAACCCAAAAAGAGAAAAGATGTGGCTAGGATGATTCACCTTTGAGTACGACATAGGAGATAACATATTTGCCGATGCTGAATGCTTTCCTCTTACTTTATTGCTTATTTATTAATCTGAAAGGCTCGTTGAATATGAACAAACATGGGTAACTCTTTGCTTGGCCCAAAGGTGATGAGTGCGATGCTATTGTCCTGTAACTGTGTTCGGTTCTTTTTCTCTAAATTGATCATTAAAAAAAAAAAAACCAAAAGTTCAAATTGATATAAAACCAGCAGTATTACAATATAATAGATATGCTAATTAATGAAGAAGCAAGTGCTCTAGAATAAGATGTTTAGAAAACCCCAAGAGAACCGAGTGTTATAAATTCCTAGATACTCTATTAGAACTGGGTCGTAAAGAATTAAAAACGACTTGGTTTCTTTCTTGCCAAATATGGTAGACAGTAGCATAAAAGACTATTTTTCTAGCCCTGCACATTAAGTTTTTGCATGGTTCCTTACTAATAAACCAATTACCCTCCTTTATCCAATAAAACCTTTCTCTGGAATTGCTGCATCCCTTGAGCACTTTATTTTAAATGATCAGAAAAAAAAAAAAAAAAAAAAAGACATCTCCAATAATACTCCTGATTTTGAAAAGCACGAATTATATAAAAGAAATATCTTTATTGATAAATAGCAGAAAATTTTATCGAAATCTAAATAGACTCTTTATATTTTTATTCTTCATTCTACTTTTTTCTATAAATATTACTAAAATTATTTCATTTTATACGAAACTATAAATTAGTGAGAGACATTTTACTTTTTATCAAATGCCTGTCTAGGAAGCGAATAACTCACCTTAAAAACTTTATACCGTACTATGAAATATTTAATAAAATTAGAAGGATAATTATCATTATACTACATAATTATAGAAATCATGTGTGACGTCTAATAATAATAAGCAATGGAAGCAGAAAAAGACAATAAATTCCTTATTTTAGCCAAGGGATGGTCACGTGACAATTTACAAAGAAACAGGACATAAACGTACGGTACTCTCCCTCTTCAAAATAATAGTAATAAATAATTAAAAGAAAAATAATAAAACATTAAAAAGAATTAATAATTCGCTTGAAACCAAGAACTGAAATCAAATCAAAAAAGGACCGCCTTAATGCGGTCAAAACCAGCACTGCAGCATTTCCCTAGCCGATACAAAAGTTGGGTACGAAAACAGACGTTACCTCCAAAACCAAAAGCGCCATAGCTAAATCCTTTGTCCATGCTGCCAAACCCCTATAACTACATGCTATTACAAAACTGAGGAAAAGCACGATTTAATATGCTACAAAAATTAAAATATATAGTATAGCGCAAGCTGAGACAAGAAATTAATTAATTACCTAGTTATTTTTCAACAGACATTGGGATTTCATTTATTTCCTAAAAAATAATTTATCTATGATAAAATTATTTTATAAACAGTATATTTTATAATATTTGAAATATTTTAAAAAATATATTTTTTTTTATTTTGAAGATTATAGTAAAATATTTAGATCATAAATATTTATACTATTTACTGTTTAATATAAACAAAATATATTAAAAATGAAAAACTTTCATGAGTGCTATTAATTGTGGATTATTATATGAATGTCGGTGATCAATGACGATTGATAATAATAAATATATATTTACATAATTTGCTTTCATTTTAATTTATTAAAATCTGAAAAAAAATATTTTTCTTAAAAATATTTTACTTTTTCATTGAAAAAAATATTTTTTATTAATCAATTTTTTAAGTATACTAAATATAAAAAATATTTTTTAAGAAAATATTTTCATGAAGCAAATGGAGGCTCTATATTCTATTTCTTTCATCTAATACTATTTATCATTAATACAATTGAGCACATTTTGTGTATACTGTTATGATTCTATATATTATTCGTTGATCTTTTGCAGCAGTACACGCATGACGAATTGATGCAATTTTAAAATTCAATTCAAGGCATGAACGGATCGTATTTCCATAGAATGCCTGTTAAAATATATTTTTTCCTCACCTTCTTTTTTTTGTTTTTGGATTAATTATTTCAAACTTCTAACATTTATTATATTTAACTAAATTATCTCTTACTTTTCAATATCATACTAAATCATCACTCACGTTTTACTTTATTATATTAAAAAATCGTTAAATTTATATGAACGCTCTAAAAATTTTTTAATATAAAGGAATAAACGTTTGATTAATTATTTTGAACTTCTAATATTTATTATATTTAATTAAATTATCTTTTACTTTTCAATATTATACTAAATCATCACTCACATTTTACTTCATTACATTAAAAAATCGTTAGATTTATATGAACGCTTTAAAAATTCTTTAATATAAAGAGATAAACGTGAATGATAACTTAGTATGATATTTTAAAAATCGATGAACGATATAGTTAATTATAACAAATACTAAGAAGTTTAGGGTAATTAACTTAATAAAATACAAAACTCATTTTGACAGAATTCTGTTTAATCAATGGAAAATAAACTTTTTAACATTACAAGATTTTTTAGTATAATAAAATAAATGTAAAAAATAATTTAATATAATATTAAAAAAATAAAAGACCACTGAGTTAAATGTGGAGTAATTAATCCCTCTTTTTCTTAAAAAAAAGATTGTAACTATTAGTTCTGTGCCAAGATTTGATTAATTTTAAGCTTCGTCATTTCTACTATTTAATTAGTTAACCCAAAAAAAGCAGCGTCAACCAAAGGGACTAATAAACTTTTGGGCAAAGAAATATAAAGCCATTTTAATCAATATTTTCTTAATTAAGCTTTATCTCAGTAATTATGATTAGTGAAGAGTCAGGGGGTATTGCTTTTTAGTAAATCTGAAATTTATTTAAGTCTTTTTATTCAAAAGTGAGTTAAGTAATAATGTGTATCTTTGTTTAATAGGAAGGGCACGTGGGTTCCTTAAAAAGAAAAAAAATTCACAGAATAAAGCTCACACCTTTTGTTTTTATTTGGCATGCGATTTTGGACATCTCCGGTGCTGGTACAAATCAAATCATCATCAATACTACCCATTCAACAATGTCATATGGAATGGAAGATGTATCAAAAACCTGTTTTTATAGTTTTACGAATTTTTTTTATTTTATTTTATTTGAAATATATATACACATATAATTCTGAATTAGAGAAAGGAAATTCCATTAATTTTAATAATCCACCCTTTAATATAAATAGATCCTCCAATTTTGATAAAGATTCTCTGTCCAACCATGTTCATATTTTGATTAATCAATTTAAATTAATGGTACGGTCTTCGGAAGTATATGGGTAGGTGAACAAAAGTTTAAAAATTATACTGTAACAACAACAAATTTAAAAAATCTACCTAAAAGAAATTTAAATTGCAGTACTCACAATAGATATTTTGTTTCACATAAATTTGAGTTGTTTAATATTCAACTATTATATTCCTTATACAGTAGCTTAAAAAGATGGAAGTCTGAGAGTGGAAATTGAAATTTCATAAACAAAAATCTTACTTTCTGAACAATCTCTAAAACAAGGATAAATAAATAACTAAGAATAAGTAAAATTGTTTTCAAATATTAAATTGGAATCTCATGGATAAACCTTATTAACACTAACACTCAGACTACTCTTACGGCAGCACAATTTATCAAATTGTAGCACAATAGGTTAACAAAGATGAATAATATAGAGAAAAGTTTTGTGCATGAGATCGCCATCTTTAAGGAAATTATGCCCCTATTATATTGTTTTTGGGTTTTATGGCAATTTCTTTTAAGATACACAAAACTAAATAAAAAATTAGATAATAAAAAACTAATTTTCTCCCAATAACGAATAAGAAATTATAAATATGTCTGGTTCATAATTGAGTTTAAATGAAATAATGTTTCCTTTTTGAAAAAGGCATTGTCAAACAACATCGCTTTAAAAATGTAGTAAATTTTACAGTGACAGATTTAATAAAACCGTCAAATAATATTATTTAATTCAATGGTGAATAATAATTTTTATCTAATATAATTGTATCTGATTTTATCTAATTTAATGATAAATAATAATTTTATTTAATCTAATAATAAATTATTAATTATGATATTATAATATAATAATGTAAATGATATTGTAGTCTTCGCAAAAGATATATCAAGCTAAAATTTTACCCAAAAAAATTGTTAACAGTTAATTTTGAAAATAATTAATAAAAAATGATTAATTTGACATAAAGCCTTAATTACTCATTAACTTATTTGGAAAGTAAAGCTTTATAAACAATTTGAAAGCTTTGTGAAAAAATAATACGGGACATTACTAACTATTCCAACACACTATATATATATATAATTTTTTTTAACATGAAATGGAGATTTCATTGAAAAAAAAAAAGTGAAATTTACATGAATTACAAATGAAAACAAGACACACAATTCAAATCAAAAGAGTAACAATATACAATAATTACATAATACACATAAAGTTTCATTCAATACTAGAAAATAGGTACTCTTCATGAATAATAATGTGTAAACAATACTCAATTGCAACACACAGTTTTACCCCTATATTGAGAAGGAAAAGTATCAGATCTCAAATAATACTTCAAAGCACTGGTATAACTGAATTCAGATTTTCTAGTTGAAATATTTTTTTCGGCCTTAGAATTTATAGATCTTGAAAATTGTGAATATGCTCCTACTAAGAGACAAAAACAAAAGAAAAATAAGTTCTTGATTTGTCATGTGGAAAATATTTAAAATCCACCAAAGTGTTACTAAAGGAGGAGGAGCAAAAACACACTAAAGTAAGCAAAAAGGCATAAAAACCCAGATCCATGAATAAAACTTAATACGAACGTGGGTAATTTATCCCAAACCCGTATGCAATGTTGTTAATTTTGCTTAAGGAACGTTCAAAAATCAAGTAAAGAATTTTAATTCCCAACTAGATTTTAGATAACTTATATCTAATAGCCTAAGTTACAAAGGATTAAAGGATGTTTAAAACCAAACCTAAAAAAAAAATTAATTTTAAGTTAAGAATTAAATAAGATTGCAAACCTACTTAAACCCTCACCTAAATAATCTCATAAAGTTATTTCAAAAATCAAATAAAAGAACAATTTTCTCACAAGCTATTTGAATTATATTAATAAAAATTTGAGTGCCAAAAACATAGTTTATTTGGCATATTTATAGGTATTGCAATGCTTTACTAACTAGGAATAAAAGATATAAATCATATTATAGAAATAAAAAAACAAACTAAATAGGAATATAATTATCTTCCTAAAACATTAGCTAATAATTCAATTCAAGAAACAAAAGGAATACTTTTCTAGAGAGGAAGTAGAAACCGGTCAAGAAAGGAAAAAAAATATTTTTAAGATTTTTCATATCTTGAAATATATTTGACTTGATTTTATTGACCTTTTTTGCCATATACGTCGTCTCCCCTTTTTAGGAATATTGTTCTTTTGCCAAAATATACTTGGAATAGTTTTGGCAGTTTTATTAAATATTCTATAATTTCTTAAAACTTTTTAGAACCTTTTAGAATTTTTAGAATATTTTTATGCAATTTTCTCCATTTGTACAATTGGATTTATAGAGTTTATTTTGATAATTCATATATGAAATGGAAGTATAAAAATGACTATTTTGCTTTTGAGAAGATCCATTAATTTATTGGTCCTTTGAGTTGGAGTGTATCTTATTGTTTAGTACTTTATTAGTTTGTATTAAAACTACTAATATAAAAGATAAAAAATTTAAAAATTAAAATAAAATGAGTTGTTGCAGCAAAAAATGATCAACAACTCTCCTGAGAAAACTCAAGACAATAGTGCTATTGAGGAGAGAAAAAGGGTGGAGGAGAGACAAGGGTGGAGGAGAGACAAGGGTGGAGGAGTTGATAATTTCCTATTTCTCTTACATATATATATATATATATATGATGAAAAAGAATGTTAGAATTTAGCAAATTTTATAGTTGTTATCTCATATTCAAAAGTTATGAGTTATAATAAGTTCCAATTCTCATTGTTGAGTGATTTTTGGGAGTGATAAATTATAGGTATAATGAAATTAAAGATTTTTAAGCATGAAAAATTAATTAATGATTGTAATTATTATTTTTATTAATGAATCATTTTGTAAAATAACACTTAATTATGTTAAATCCTCTTTTTTGTAATATTATCATAACTAGTGGCAGAGTCAGGGCCCTAAGTCAGGAGTACAAAAGTTTATTTACTAATTTTTTATTTATGATACAATGTACAATTCAATTGAATAATTGATATAAAAATAATTTTTCTTTACAATATATTTATTCTTTGAAAATATATTGATTATTATTGATGACCAAAAAAAATATTGATTATTGTTAAATAAAGTATATTTGAAGAAAGTATTTATATTTTAGCTAAGTACTTATAGCATATTTTTATTTACTCTTTAAGTATATATATCTTTTAATTAACTAATTAAAACTCATCTAAATTTATAATTTTTTTAGCATCACTTAATTGTCTCTTATTTTTTGTTTTTAAAAAAGCAAATGTTAAAAATTGTATAAATTTACTTATTATTACATACGTTTTAAAAAGTTAAGGGCACCTACGAGTGCCACCCTTAAGTGAGGGTGGCTCCACCACCACCGATCATAACAATGATATTTATTTGGACTGGCAAATTGACAGACCAAAAAATATGTTAAGGCAGCATTATGACCAAAGAAATATTGAAGCGATTAGTGATTGAGTGACCGGAATCAGAGTGAGCAGAAATATGGGTAGAAGCAAAACTTAGGTAGGAGATATTTTTCATGTAATCACAAATCCATGCAGCTCACAAAGACTGCATAAACGTGAAATATGATAAAGTGATGTGACCCAAATAGAACACATACGCCCGCTCTGATATCTACTTGTCTAATATCCTTCATCCATAATTTTTCAATTCGGCCAACCTAGCGTACCATTTGCTTACTGTTTATTTTTTTTACTCGATAAGTGTCATGTGAAATATTAACAAAATTTCTCAACATTTTTTTCACAAAATATAAATAGTATTTTTTATATTAAAGATAAAATTATGAGTTTGAAATTTAATCAAGATAAATGTAGTTAAAAGAGGATCGATATGATTGAATTTTAAAAATTCACTAAAAATTTGAATGTCAAACGATTCAAATTGTTATTAATTATCAAGATAGTTGTTATTGCATGGTCATTTCAAACCACAATTCAATAATTGCTAGTAGGAAGAATTAAGAATTAGTATAAAAAAAACAGAATGAGAAAGAACGTACGGAAAGGAGAGGAAGATGAGAAGCAAAACATCTGTTTATTACTTGGTTCCTTCTTTTCTGTTACCATTGTTATTTACGCTAGGAGCACTAGTTGGTGATAATTTTGATCTATCAAGCAAGGAAAAGAGCTGCTGCTACCTATGTGAACAACTTAAAGCTGTTGTGTGTATTATATAAGAGAGAGATTAAAAAATAGGAAGAAGAGGGCATATGGTATAGAAGAAAAGGGATTGGGGAAAGAGGAATCAAATCAGAGACTCGCCTGTGTACGAGCACGTTGCTTCATTCATTGCTTCTTCCTAATAAATTCCCATCCTTCAGCAGTAACTTATTTTCTTATTACGTACTACTTCAATTGCACATAAGGCTTCTTCAGAAATAAATGCAAAAAAGGAGTGCGTGGGAGTTGTTCTAAATTTATAGGGCTAATTAGGATTAATCTGCTCATCTTCCTACCATTATCTAATTTCAATAAAGAATAATTTTGTACTCCATTCGGTGTATTATCTGAAATCGTTAGATATGTGATATGTATTCTGAGTGATTTATAAATTATAATTAAATAATATAGTATTTTGAGTGATTACTCAAACTTAGACAATCGAAACTTTTGTTTGAAACGAAACTATTCGACCAAGCACTCTCACTCGGCTGCTGGATTTCATTTATATGAAAGTATCCTCTTGAAAAAAAAAAGATGGTTGGGACTTAGCTATCAATAATTATCAAATAAGAAAAAATGTTAGGTCTCTTTACAATCATGCTTTCATTATTATGTGACTATTCATTCAATACGACTGTGTTTGTTGTACCCTTTTCCTTGAAAACTTTATACAGAAACTGAAAGGTTTGGTTGTCAATTTGATAGACGGAAGGATTAGGCCCCTCTCCCTGTTTATAATTCATTAGTTGCTTCCCATTACCTATTAGTTGAAGCTTGCACGCCACAAACTGTTGATAGAAAGTTTTGGATCAAAATGTTGATGATAAGGACTTTGACTCTTTTTTTTTTTCGATTAACCATTTTTATCTTTAACTTATAGTTTATAATTTAATTTTTTTAATGTATTATACTTCAAAATCATAATTTTTTACATTTTAAAATTTATTTTTTAATAATAATAAATTAAGACTTATTAATTTAATTTTTTTAAAATAATTTAATTATTTAGTATTAAAAATATTTTTCATTGTTTTTTATTATAAATATTTCTAAAACATTATCTAAACAAAAATACTCTTATGAAATTTCAGATCCATTATCAATCACACTACATAAAAATTTCAGTTACACATTTTAACATGATTATAGATTTAAAATTTTTTAAAGAAATATCATACTAATTCATAATTTCATATGACACATATTACCAAATTATTTTTTATTTTTTTGAAAAATAACATGTGATTTACAAGAGTCCTATTTCTTTTAGGAAAAATTCAATTATTATGTTTATGTTTCATGGTTTCCTTTTACTTCAAAAATTAATTTTATTGAAAATAGAGAAATTTATAGTGAAAGTAAAGAGAAAGTCCACTATTTTTACTCAACGCATTATCTCAAATTAACTCTCAACTAGATTATGTTATTAAAAAAATTTATAAAACTTAGAATAGTATTTTATATATTTTAAAAATTAAATTATGATTGATTTAATAAAATCATAATATAATATAAAATAAGTTATATATTTCAATTTAATGACTCAAATTTATCAGCAATTTAAAATGATTAGACCCAAAGCTATTAGAAAAACGTGTATAAATGTTTATGAAATTATGAAATAAATATATGTTTTATTTGAGAAAATTGAGAATATTAAGATTTTAAATGTCACGCATACATAAAAGAAAGAAAATTCAATCACAAATAAAGTCAATTAAACTAAACATGTTTAAGAAATATATCTACTAGTAAATTTATTAGGTTATGCTGAACATTTTTTACATACATATGTATAAGTGAAAATTAAGTGAACTATTTTGTTGATTATATTAATATTTTACATATTTTCCCTTATAACCATCATTTTTGTGATTAATGTAGATATTAATACGATACAAATAGGCAAATACATATATGCATATAAAAGCAGAAATAAAAATTTAATTTCACTTCAAAAGCAAGATTATTCTATTTAACTAAAGTATATTTGAAAGAAGGGCAGCGTGCAGGTGCCATGCCAGTGTAGTAAAACAGATGGGTGAGTGGTTTGGCTTATGTAGAGATCGATCCAAGGACAAGTTGAAAGTTGGTAATTAAATGATAGTTGACACAGTTACAAGATTTAGTAGAACAAGCACATGGGCTTACATAATAAATTATGTAATCCTGTAGGCCACCTCGCCTGTGGGTTTGCATCTTTTGCCCCAGATTCAGACTGCTCCTTTTTTGCTTTTTATCAATAATACACCATTTTTTCCAGATAAAATCCTATTATACAACTGGATTCTGTCAATTTCTCTGAAACAATATTATTATCATTCTACTACTTTTCTTCTTTTTATGTATTATATACAAAATGAACCAAAAAAAAACCCCATCATTTTGCAAATTTCAGTAAATTTACCAACACAATTCGAAAATGTGACAATAGTTTTCAAAATTATCATCAAAATAAAGAAAGCACAGTTTGAGTCCAACTATCTTTAGCTCATTTCATTGCAGTGTCCGCGCCAATTTTAGAAAAGGTGGATGCCAGGGTATCATCAACTTTTATTAATTTCAAAATTGAAAAATTCAATCAATCAATCTGCAAATTATTCAGTTTTAAAAGAAATAAAAATACAACAAAAAAAAAAGAAATAAAAATAATTCTCTTATCTAGAATTATATTGCAAATTTTCAGCCACTCTCCCTAAATTAAAACCAGGCAAGGCAAAGCAAAGAGATCACATTGGTTATTTCTACTTTACTCCCAAAATAAGAGAATTTGAATTAAGAAAAAAGATAATATTCATAATCCCAAGAATCAGCCACAGAATCTGTCCAGGTATGCATATAACTTGACCTTCATGTTTTGATCCACGATCGGCCACTCATTATCTTAATTGCCCGATTAAACAGGTCTGAATGAATAACTAATTTATTTTTTATTTTAAAAAAAGTAATTGAATCTAAAAAATTTTGTGGTTAAAAATAGGAGAAGCCAAGGTGTTAAAAATAGGAGAAGCCAAGGTGAGGAAGGGATCAGACTGACTTGCAAAAGATTATTCAGCAGAGCTAGCGCCTCTATTAATCTGTTTAAATCTTGCCATCATTTCCACTAAACAACCAAAAATCACTAACCCTAAAGAAGACTCTTAACTTGCTGAGTTACCATTGGAGGGATATCAATTCACATGGCAACGTGGTGTGGGCTCACCTACCTGCGTTGAAGAGAAGTTGGTTCGTTGCATGGTCCATTCGCAATTGTCCTCGTTATTTCCTGGAGCTTGTCTCTCAAGTCTGGTTGTTCCGGTATCGGACCCTTGCCCGTTGGAGTTAATGACGCTTAAGGTTGTGGTTCGGAAGAAGAAGTTTCGCTTTCGCTTCAAGAATTCTTGGTTATCAAAAAGTGAGATGTCGTATGTTGTTCATAGTGTATGGATTGATCATTGGCATACTGGGCTAACGGATAAAATCTCAGCTTGTACTCAGGCTCTTTCGGGTTGGAGTAAGGGCAGTAAAAGGCAGTTTCGTGATAAAATTGGGGCATGCAACAGGCTATGTGGGAAGGATAACAGTGCTTCGTTGGCCCAGTTTCAAGAACGGAATGAATTGCTTGGCTCGTTGTTATCTCAGGAAGAGAAATATTGGCAACAACGAACAAAGATCTTCTGGCTGCGTGGTGGGGATCACAATACATGTTTCTTCCATTCTAAAGCGTCAGCTGGGAGGAAAGCTAATACTATTGCTCGCATTAAGGATAGTAATTGGATTTGGGTTGAGGATCAAGCTGGTATCGGTGATGTGGCTCGTTTATATTTTGAGGATAATACCTTTAACGATACAGTTAATGGGTGGATGACAGAAGCTCACTATATGCAGGATCGTGTATTTGGGGCGGACAATACCATATGCTTATTGCTCCTTTCACCCACGAAGAGTTTCGGGTTGCCATTTTCCAAATGCACCCCGATAAATCTCCAAGTCCGGATGGATTAAATCCAAGTTTTTTTCAAAAATTCTGGCTTCTTATTGGTTCTGATATTTTTAATGTATGTGTTCATTAGCTTATGACGTGTGAGTTTCCTGCTGATCTTAATTCTACCATTATTTGACTTATTCCCAAATGTGCTAGTCGTGTTAAAATGAAGCATTTGCGTCCTATAGCATTGTGTAATGTGTTGTATAACTAACGTTCTAGCTAATCAATTGAAACGTACTCCCCCTAGGATTATTAGTGAGGCCCAATTAGCATTTGTGTCGGGAAGATCCATTATTGACAATGTTATAACAGCTTTTGAGACGATTCATTATATGAGAAGGACAATCGGAAAGGAGGGGTTGGTGGCATTGAAGATTGACATCACTAAAGCATATGATCAGATACGGTAAGGTTTCTTAGAGACTGTCATGCACAAGATGGGTTTTTCAGAAATATGGGTTCATTGGGTTAAGTTGTGTGTCTCTACGATCACATATACGGTTATTGTTAATGGTATTGAAGTTGGACCCATTTTTCTTGACATGGTCTATGGCAGGGAGACTCGTTGTCTCCCTAACTTTTCATTCTCTGTACTGAAGGGTTATCCACATTGATCAAACAAGCTGAGGTTCGAGGTGATCTTCATGGATCTGTTATATGTAGGGGAGCCCCCACTGTCTCACACCTTCTTTTTGCAAATGATACTTTCTTCTTTTTTCGGGCACAGTTGGATGAATGTGTAGCATCGAAAAGGGTGTTTGAGGTTTATGAGTAAGGGATCGGGTCAATCAATTAATTTTAATAAGTCTGGCATTTTCTTTAGCCCAAACGTCCCTCAGGAGGTAGAACGCAATATTTGTTCACTTTTGGGTGTCTCTCTTCCCCTTGATACTGGTCGTTATCTGGGTTTGTCTTTCCTTATCTGTAGAAAGAATAGGGAGGTATTTGTCTTTCTGAGAGATCGTTTATGGAAGAGGGTTCAGGGTTGGCAAGGCAGATTCTTATCACAGGTGGGGAGGGAGGTCCTGGTTAAAACAGTGGCACAAGCTATCCCGAGCTATTGCGTGAGTATTTTTCTCCTCCCTATGTCCTTGTGTGATGACTTACAGAAAATGATGAATTCTTTCTGGTGGGGTATGAAATCGGATGGTAGGAGGAGGTACATTTGGCTGTCTTGGGAAAGGTTATGTAGCAGTAGAAAAGGAGGGATGGGCTTTCGAGATCTCCACGCATTTAATCGGGCGTTGTTGGCTCAGCAAGGCTGGAAATTACTTGAACATCCTGATTCGTTGGTTTCTCATTTACTTAAAGCTAGATATTATCCGGGTGGGGATTTTTTAATCAACGAAACTTTGCTCTAACCCGAGTTCTGTTTGGAGGAGTATCTGGGTAGCTAAATTCATATTACAAAGTGGCTGTCGTTGGCAAATTGGGGGTGATTCTCATATTAATGTGTGGTACGAACCTTGGCTACGGGAGGACGATGGGTTTTATTTGCAAACTGGGGTTGTGGAAGGCTTGGATAATTTATCGGTGAGTGATCTTTGGGTGCCGGGTACCCTTGAATGCGATTTCGAATTGTCGAAGGATCTGTTTATTGATCGTGATGTACAGGCTATCTCTCGAATCCAACAATTTGTAACAGGAACGCCAAATAAATTGGTTTGGCATTGTGATAAAAAAGACTTATATTCTGTTAAGTCTGGGTATCGGCTTATAATGAACTCTTGGAATGAGAGTGTTTCAGAATTTGCCGCTGGTTGGTGGTCTAAATTTTGGAAAATTCCAGTACCACCGAAAGTGAGACACAGTTTGTGGAAGATTGGAGGGAATTGTTTGTCAAAACCGTGATAATTTCTTGCGTCGAGGAATGACAATCGTTGATACTTTTGGGTTTTGTAGGACTTATGGTGAGCATTCTGGTCACATTTTCTTGGATTACTTCTTTACGAAACAGTGTTGGCATGTGCTAGGTATCCCAGTACCTTATGCACATGTGTCTTCAATGTTGGAGTGGTTGGCTTGTGTTATGGATAATGAAGATACCCATACGGCTGCCACTTGGTTCGTGGTCATTTGGAGTCTTTAGTTGGCCCGTAACTCTCAACTATGGAGGCATCACATATTAACACCAACACAGTTAGTTCTTCAATGTAGAGAGGTGTTGCGAGCATGCGAAGGAGCCCAAATCTTGTCACTGAATGCCTCAGCTTCAGTTCGGACTGATGGCGGCTAGACACGCCCATCTCCACCTTTTGTTAAGTGTAAAGTTGATGCCTCGGTGCCTCTGCATGGGGATGTTATTGAGGTGGGTTTTGTTATCAGGTATGCCACTAGGCAATTCCTTTATGGGTTTTCTAAGCATTTTACTGGTAAATTCCATCCTAAAGAAGCTGAACTTCTTGCTCTAGTGGAGACGTTGAAATATCTTGTCCTGCAAGGCTATGAATATGCCAGATGGACTTAGATGCAAGTGTTGATAGTTTGTCTTCAATCTGCGTAGATTATTCAGAGTATGGTGTGTGGTTGAATGTCCACAACTCTTTGATTAACAAGTTTAAGTCGTGTCTGTTTCTTATGTTAGGAGACAAGTGAACGAAGTCACGCATGCATTTGCCAAAGCGGCTCGTTCCCATGCTAGTCCCACGAGTTGGCAAGAGGCTCCTAGCTTTGTGAGAGTCCTCTGCCAATCTGATGTAGTTTGTTAATTATCCATCTATGCCTTCATTTATCCAAAAAAAAAAAAAAAAAAAAAATCTAATAACACGAGATTAGACTTATTAGATAACACATAATGACAAAGGTGGCTGGGCTCACGAGTTCATGAAGCGCGTGCAAAACAAACGCAACTCCACATGATACCCAAACAGGGAAATCCGACAGAGACAGAGAGAGATTCCATATCTTGCGTTTCAGTCGACAAACAAGAGCAACAACAACAACTACTACAGGAGGATTGGTACGTGGTGGTTAGATCAGTGGAACGAGAACAGCAACAATAGAAAGAAAGAAAGGGGAAAAAAGAAAAGATGATAACGGAACGACATGAACAACAATAACAACAGAACGAAAAGACTCCCCCATCTCTCTCTCCCGCTGTTTATATACACCATACAACCCAAATGTCATGTGGTAATTTTCCTTAACTAAACTAAATCAGAAAAAAACCCAGAAACTCATTAAACAGAAATCTCAAGAATTCCACAAAATACCAGCTCAATTTCTAAAATCTTTTTTTGTTGTCGTTACCCTTCTTCTTCCCCTGCTATGTTCGATCATTCCTGTTCCTGCTATTATTATGCTGTAGCTGCTGCTTACTACCGTCCCGTTTCTGCGGCGAGGAAGAAAACAGCTGTCCGAACCCGAAAACGGACACTGACTTGGAAGTTCCACGCAACGAACAAACGGGGACATTGAGAACCGGAGTGACTCTAACGTTAGATGAATACGACCTCTCCATTCCCCTGTGCTTCAATCTTGGACCCCCGTTAAAGCTGCTTGGACTGCTTGAACTCCTTTCCAAGCTCTGGAACACTATCTTCCCTGACGAATTCATTCTCGGACTGTCCACCGAAACTCCCCTGCTCGATTCCACCCCTGTTGCCCCCCTCCGCATCCGGCTCCTCCCCACTCTCCCTCCACTACTACCATTATTGCTGTTACCATTGCCCTCTGACCTGGCCTTCACCATTTTCATTCTCGGCGGATTTTGGTTTGGGTTGCGGTTCAGAATAAACGGGTTCGGGTTCGGAATCATGTTTGGTTTCTCTGAATCGAGAGAGAGTCTAGGGAGATCTTCATGTTCGTGGCTGGAGGATGAGGAAGACAACGATAACCGAGAAGAGGAAATGGAAACCGACTCGCAATCTGAGTCCTTCAACAACGGCAGACTCAACGAGTGGTCTAAAGAGGACAACGAGTTGCACGTGCAGGATTTTGAGCTTCTGTACAGGAAATGCTTCAGAGATTTGGGGTTAGGATTAGAGGAAGACAACGACGTCGTTTTATGGGATTCGGCTTTAGCGTTGGCGTTCTGGTATCGCTTTTTTAACCCTAACAGGTCCTTCCATCTGCTAGAGCACCTAGGTGCCTTAGGAGAAAACAAGTAAGGGTCAGTCCCCGATATTTCCATCTCCAATCTCCGGCAAGATTTTCCCGTCTCCGGCGACCTGATCTCGCTCAAACCATTCGCCAATGGTTTGTTACTGGTTACTTGCAGCGGCACCAGCTTGCCGTCGGAGAAGAGCTGGTCGGCGGGGAGCATGGTAACAGGATCATCAAGGCGGAACTCGAAGTCAACAGGATCTAGAGTCTCCGGGGGATCCTGAGCTGCAGTAGAGTGGGCCATGAAGGATCCTGGCGGTGGCTTCGAGGCGTCCTCTTCGCGGCCGAAGGAGATACGAGGACTTAACCAGCCGTAGGATGGGTAAGTAGACGCCGAGAAGTTGTCCGGTGACATGGTGATATTGTTGACACAAGCGGACGCCATGGCTACGATCATGCAAAGAAAGCACTAATACTACATTAACGGTATAATAGCTGAGGTGGTGTTGAGGTTGAGACGCGGACAGAGAGAGAGAGTGAGAGAGAGAGAGGTTTTTGTTTTGTTGGCGCTTTTGTTTAGGGTTTGGAAGTAAAGTGCGATAGATATGTGGGCTTCAGTCCAAAATGAATTTTGAGGAAAAATGTGAGTAGTGATACTAATCTTCATGGAAGAAATGAATATTTTATTTTCCTCTTTGTCCTCAGCGACGTCGTTTTTCTTTATTATGTTTTCATGAGTATTAAGTGCGTACCCAGAAAATAGAAAACACTTCATTAATTAAAGAGAACGAGTGTATATTCGGAATCCACCATTAAAGTGGATGCGAAAACAGTTAAGTTCATTGAATGGCTAGTTGAACACATTGAAAATTGCATACTTCTAGCTATCCGATTAGCTATAATGGTTTCTTTCCTTAGTTAAGGTAAGTAGATCTCTAATATCTAGATTACTATAAAGACACTGCATTATATGTGGATTTTCATTTGATAAGTTCATGGTTGCTTTCCTGTTGTAAGCTTTTTCCCCCCCTCGTTCTGTTTTCTACCTCATTGTCTTTCATTCATTCTCAAACATTTTTATCATCTATATTCTCCTAATATTAATTTATTATCAAACTAGTGTGATCTATGTCCCATATGATTGCTGTAATCCATACTTTTGCATTCTACACCATCAAATTCAATTCTTTTTTTCTTTCTTTTACAATTGATTAAATGTTTGGACTAATTAATTTCATTTCAAATTTATCCTCACAGTGAAGTTATAATAAATTTAAGCTGCTGTGGGTTGACTTTGCAATTGATATTAATAGAACAAATAAAAATGTTATTTGGCAGTCAATGACCCTTTTAATTAATGATATTAGAGTCATTTTCATAATTATGAGATTTTAAGTATAATTTTTAATTAAAAAACATTAACCTAACAATAAATTATGGGATTCACAAGTACTGAATTTAAACTAATAATAATAGCAGTGATTTAGTCCATAGATGTATCTTTGTTTTACGTTGATCCATACATTAGAAGTGATAAAGGATGGAAAGAGCGCAATTTTTCAAAAGCTGAAAAAGGAGATACTAATTAAATCAGTAATATAGGCCACTCGACTCCCACATATTTCATGAGCTGTTTCCTCCTTCCTTTGGCTACGTCTAATAAAATTAGTTCACTCAGAGATAGCTTCTAACGGGGAAAACAATCTGAAGACGTAAGATACACTAGCCTTTTTTAGGATAAATTATCTTTACCTAAACATGGGAGTTTGGATTTTTGAGATTTACTTTGTTTCAACAAGGCTATGTTTTAATCGGGATGAGGGTTCATTGTTATCTCATGGCCTCAAAGCCATATACTTTCCTAATTCTCTAATAATTAATGCTTATTGGATTTTAATCCTAATTATGCATGGCGAAGCATAATGTCCAGTGAAGAATTGATGGATGAAGGGGTGAGCTGGATGGTTGGTACTGGTTCTTCAATCAAAATAAATTTGCATAGAATAAGAAATGGAATCTCCTATTCAAAATCTCTGAGTTTTTTTTTTTTTTTTTTGCTTTTTTTCTGAAAACGTTTTTCACATAGAATAGGAAATGGATTCTCCTATTCAAATTAAATAATTTTCCAAATAAATTTATAATTTATTTTTTTAATTACATATTCCTCTAGAAAACAAGTAAATGTTATTTTCTATTATTTTCTTGTCAATAAAATTTATTTTTAATTGAAAAGTATGAAGTTCCTCAAGTATTGGATGTCTCTGTCTTGATCTCAAAATTCATTATAAAACTTCTCCTTTTTTTATTTCTATCCTTAAAATTTTATTGATCAATTTGAATTAGATCTTATTCTAATAATCAATTTATCCATTTAAATGAAAATTAGAATCCCAACTATAGCTTTTTTAATTTTTCTGTCTTATTGGTTAGTTCTTTTTATCAATTGCAAATTTATTTCATAAGTGATTATTATCAAATAAGTTAGGATTATATGTTTTTTCTTTTTAAATATGTTTATTGTTTAAGTTATCGTCTTTCTTTAAGCAAAAATTTCTTCATCATTTTACTTTTTATTTTTATTTAATTTACTTTCATATTTTTTTTAAGAAACTTGTTTTCATCTTTAACTTATATTATTTATTTATTTGAAAAAAAATAAAAAAAAGCAACATTATAATGATATAATTGTAAATAAAATGAATAATATGAAGTAAAAAAGAATATCTCAATATAAACTCATTTTCCAATTTTTCAATTAGAAAATAATTTCTTTGTCTTAGCAAATAAGTCTTTTTCTAAATAAAAAATAATCTTTCATAGAGAATGATTTCTAAAAAAATTAAAAATAAAAGAACAAAATATTTTTTATAAGTAAACAACATCATGGAAGTCTATTTATAAATGATTTCCAATAGAGAAAGAGATTAATTAAATATGCTTATATTTCTAAAGATAAGTACATAGAGAGGATTTCATTGATGTTTTAAAAATGTTTAACTGTTAATGGAATTAGTTTCATGCAGTATTTTTAAATTAGATTGGATAGTGAATTAATTAACTAACCAATTTTTTATTCAATCAATTTGATTTAATTAGTTTGATAATTAATAAAATTTTAAATTATCATTAAAATAGCTTGAAAATCAGAAAAATATTTAAAAAATAGAAATTTTAATATCAATTCAAAATTCAGCTAACCGATTTAATGACTCAATTTTTAATATAATCGATTTGATCTACTAGTCTAATTCTATTTTCAAACACTAATTTTGTATTTAGGAGAAATTTGGCAGAGAGATAAGACTAAAAATTTGTAAAAAAGATTAATAAAGTCTTTTTATTAATTAATTATCTTGTAAAACAGTATAACTATCTATTAATTAGACATCTATTGCATTCTATCCGGATAATTTCTATCAACTAGATTTATCCTGTGACTTATACATCTCAATTTAGCATTCTATAAATTAATTAAGTTAAGCAAGTAAGAAAAAGAAAATGCATTTCCATTCATAATATTGTACACTAATAATTAGTTGCTCCACTTGCTCACATTTGAGCTAATACTTTCAAGCCACAACACTATTCCAGGGCCCAGATTGGAGACAAGGAATGAATGAATGGATTGTAGGAATGTTAGGTAATTTGGGGATTTGTGAAAGGCAAATGTGGGAGTTCTACTTTAGGCGTGGTACGCATACTTCCAAAAGGAAAACGTGCTCCCGGAAAGTTACCGGATTGAGGGCAGGTAAAGGCGTCGCGTAAACGTACGGGATTAGGAAAGCTGGGGAAATTGAAATGTTTGCCAGGATTAGGCATCAAGAGGTTGGGCGTCCAAAGGGTGGCGATCACCAAGGTAGAACAAAGTGTGGTGATCACCAAGCTAGAATTCATTACGAGTGAGTTGCGATGTATAAACATGTGAAGGAGAAAGGGATTATTGATCATTTTTGGGAAGCAGAATTGGTTGATTAATGGGATATAACGATGTAATCTTTGAATTTAACAAGATGTAACAAATTTTTTTAGCATGCAAATTCCATTCTGAAGAGTAGTACTTAGAAGGTTTTCAGAGATTCTGAAGACGGAGCTGGACTACAGACAGCAATACAAACTAGCAATCTCAAAGGCCTTTACCATTTCCCCATCATCTACGGACCAAAAATCAAAAATACACATGGGATTGGGATTACATCACAAGAGGCTCCATATTTTCGTCAAACTTGCATGCTTCAGCAATACATATATAATTTTAGTAAAATAACTAAAATACAAGACAGATTTGTGGAAGTAAATAGCACAACTAGTTAATTGTAAGGAATGCCTTTCATTGCTAATACAATCAGAAACAATTCATCGCCCTCCTAACATTGAGGACAATTTTATGTTAAATCGGACAAGAAGAATACTCTCAAACTAAGTACTCATCCAACTATTGCAACATGCTAGCACTAGTGACCACATGATGTATACTCCATTGCTATCGCGATGTTTATAGGAACCAAGCACTTCCAATAGCTCAAAGAGCTCAATCAAAAGTTTCAATCGGCAATGACTATATCCCAGAGGCAAATAACTCTTGTGATGAAATCAGCACTCCTTCCCTATACATAAAAGAAAGAGAATAAAAAGTGTAACTTAAAGCTTCCTAAATGATCGGAACATGGCCAGAACAACCATAATGGCTATGGTACCATATCCTTTGCATAGTGGTCATTTAATCACAAATGAGGCAATAGAAACACAAATAATTGAGAAAAACACATCAAATAGAGCAAGAAGATCCATGTAACCATTGGTGAGAATTAAAAGGATAAAAAAAAGAAGTCTCCTCTTTGGAAAGACAGAAGGCAGTATGGTGGGCATAGACTCAATTTCTGCAACTTGTGTCTTTGTCCATCCAAAGCCAAATTAACAAACATCCACAGATATCTAGTGTGGTAGTAATTACTGTCTTAGTCTTTTGAAATTGCAACATCATTCAGAACAAGCGAAAGAAACCATACCAAAGAAAAGATTAAGAAGCAGGTGATTGAAAACTGATGTATCAGGAACTCCCAGGAGTTGTTTTTGCTGCAAATTTACACGTAATGCAATAAGAAATGAATACATCTAAAGCAATGAGTGACATAAATTTCGACAACAATAATTCTAAAAAATTGATGGAAAGTGAACTTGATAAACATGTTTTCCTCTCCTTTTCTTTCCTTCCCTGCAGAGAGAAGAAAAAGGTCATTTTCCTCGAACTTTCCTTTCCTTCAACCCCATAGATTGCAACAATAAATCATTGCACTCAAAATTGATCATAAGCATATCATTTTCAAACTGAAAAATGATGATAAATAAACTTACAAACTCACTAACATGAAATGTTAATAAAGTAAACACTATACACAGCATTAGGAAAACAATATAATTACCTTTTAGAACGCCAACGGATAGCAAGCGATCCATATTATCAATACGACGCTGTATAGATTTGAGAACAGAGTTCAAAGACGAAACTCTCTTTCTAACAGCTGAAATTTTGGCAGCGTGCTGCATGATGAACGGCAAGGGCGCATCTTCTAACAATTGGTCAAGCTCTAACACCATCAAATAACCCAATAAAAAATCTCATATTTTTAACAGCTATGCCTAGCTACATTTATAGACATACATGTTATGGAAACGGAAGATATTATAATTACCTTGTGTAAGACGGTCGATAGCGGAAGTAAGGTGGTCCTGGCTTTGGAGAGTGAGTTGAGCTTTAGAATCGAAATCCCTAATTACACTGGTCAGCATCGTAGATAAACCCTTGGCCAGTGCGTCGCTCTTCTTCTTGATTTCAACGACGGTATTGGGCTTAGATTGTAGCTCTTGATTGTTACATTCCCCGTAATCTTCATTGCCGGTTGACGAAACTAATGGGTCCCTTCCGTCGGTGGAATCGCGGGAGTCTGTTGGGGTTTCCATTTTGACTGCGGATTATTTCGCGTGCCGAAGTGAGGAAGAAGACGAGGGGTACAAATTATATCATTTACCCTGTTACAGTGCTTTGTGGTTTGGGGTCAAAATTCTTGTCACACTAAATATTAAAGAGTTTTTATTCTGTATATGTTGTATATGGCTGCTTTTATTTTTTTAATAATTTTTTTATTGTTTTGTTTTTTAATAAACTTCGTTTTTTAATTTTAAATATATATATATTAATATTTTAATATATCTCTTTTTTATTTTTAATTGTATTGACATTATTATTATTATTATTATTTAGAAAAATAGATTTATTTTTATTTTTATTTTTATAAAAATAGTATAAATTATAAATTTATCAATTTTAATCTTACAAAATAAATTGAAAAATATCAAAATATTTAACTATAAAAAATGAACATACATTTTTCAAAAAATACAGTTTATAAAAAATAAACTTATAGTATACTGATAATAAATTTATAGTTAATACAAAATAAACTTACAGTTTATATAAAATTAAACCTACAATTTATAAATAATGAACCTACAGTTTACAAAAAAATGAGTCTATAATTTATTAATAATAAATTTACAGTTTTATAGTAAAATGAATTTACAATTTACAAAAAAATAAATCTACAGTTTATTAATAATGAATATATAATTTATTTTAAATGAACCTACAGTTTATAAAAAATGAACATACAGTTTACAAAAAATGAACATACAATTTACTGATAATGAATTTAAAATTTATATAAAAATGAATCTACAGTTTACAAAAATGAACTTATAGTTTATTGATAATAATTATACAATTTATACCAAATGAACTTACAATTTACAAAAAATAAACCTACAATTCACAAAAAATAAATTTATTGTTCACAAAAAATGAACATATAATTTATAACAAATGAATATGGATATCTAAACTAATTAAGAAACAAACTACAAAAAAATATAAAATCCATTTGTTAATATTAAACATAAAATTAATATAATATTTAATATTAGATTAAAATAAAAATTATATTAATATGAAATTTAATATAATAATATAAATTATATATAATATTTCTATATAATTATATATAATAACATAAATGATATAATTATAATGATCTAATATAAAATTATTATATATTAATATAATTATATATAATATATAAAAAAGAAAAAAAAAAGATAAAAAGTTGTCTATGCGTTTCTTTTGTTTTTAATTCTCGCAACCAGAACTCCATGACAAACAACCCAAGATGAGGCATATGTGGTAGCAGGCCCATTTTCTACAGTATCATTGGCTGATTGAAGGCCCATTTTATTTTGAAAATGGGCCTAATAATAAGGCATGAAATCTGTAAGGACGAAAATAACCCTGAAGCTCGAGGGTGAATCTGATCGGATTAGGGTTTCCAATTGTGCCTATAAAAATGACAGGGAGGCCCATTATTTCTCCCTTTAGAAAGTTGCAGATTAGGAATCCTGGTTCATCAAGAGAAATCGCCGAATAGAGAGACGCGAAGATTCATAGCGCCTGATCCAAGATGAGAGCTAAGGTATGTCAGTTTGTTTCTGTGATTTCTGTTTTCTAGATTTCTTTGTCTTTCGAATGATTATGATTATTATAGTTATCTTTCTCGGCTGCTAAATTCGCCGTTAGGGTCTTAGAATCATGTTACGTTACTGTTTGGTTTTTGGCTATACAATGTTGTGATAGGAGACGGAGAGTACGGAAAATGATTTGATGTATGTCTTTTTACCTATCAGAATTAATAGTTCTTGTTTATTTTCGTTGAGATGATTGATGAAAGGTTTTCGATTCTAATGTGGTCACTAGATATGATTATTTTTTTCTGCTACTATGTTCAATTAAAATGCAGTCTGTGATAACTTGCCATGTCTCCTGTTGTTTGATCAATCCACTTTTATGGAATGTTGTACAGCGACAAGGGTATTCAACGAGTTAGATAGATTAGCTGCTATTTCAATCTTGTCTCAATGTATTATTTTGAAATGTCTGATTACATATTTGATGTTATTGCAAAAATTTTTTGAAGTTTGAAATTGTCGCTGCCATGAAAGGTTTATGTTCTATTCTGTTGCTGAAAAGTAGTCTTTTTTTTTTTTTTTTTTGCTTGTGTGTGTCAACGTATTGTGCATCTGTCTGAAGACACTTGCTATTTTATAGTGGAGTCTATAGCTACTGTTTGTATTTTAGCTTAATGTGTTGTTTTTTCGTTTCAGTGGAAGAAGAAGCGTATGAGGAGATTGAAGAGGAAGCGCCGAAAGATGAGGCAGAGATCTAAGTAGGCGTGTGGACTGAGACAACAATGGGGTTTTCTGCTGATTCCCTTCAATACTTCAGCTTGTGCTGCATATGAGGGGGGTGCTTGGTGGGGAAAGCTTCATTTTGCTTGTCTTCTAGTTTTAGTTTTTTAGCAACTGTTTTTGAGACTAGTGTTCTTCCGACTCCTTGGATTAAATGTTTTGAGTTGTATTTGACGTAATATTCCTGTATGCTTTTGAATGGATTATGCATTAGGATATGATGCTTCTAATATATTGATCTTCTTAAATATGCTAACATATATTTCGCTATTCTCAACTTCTGATTAACCAAATCTCAATTGTGGCTTAGCTTTAACACTTTGCTTGGATAGATGATAATTCAGGGAGAACTGAAGGGAATAAAAAGGGAAATCATGTTTGCCATGGAAGGGTAATAATTTTCTTTTAATAAAAGAGTGCTGGATATCTTCTTTATAATATCTTCTTTTTACCTAACAGGTGAAGGTAATAGAGAAAATATATTTCACGCCAATTTATAGTGAAGGTGATATAGAAAAGATATTCAGTACCCTTTCACTCCAATTTAGAGTGTAAAAATTTTGAACTATAAGAAAGAATTAGAATCTATAATAATTGTCTTTTTCATCCTTATATTTTTAATAATAATCTAAAAATAGTTCTTTTTTATATTCTTTTTATATTTTTTATGTTGTAAACTTTTTACATTTTTTATTCATCTATAATTTCATTTCATAACCTTGTGTGATGGTTCTTACTTTTAAATCAGGTTTGTCTTTTTCGTCTTGTTTTGCCTATTGATTCATTTAGCAATTAATTTTCATGCTTCCTTATTTTGATTTTATTTTTGTTTACTTTGTTGGTTGTTTTTATGTTTTTAATTAATTTTCATAGGATGACTCAAAAGTCTGGATTGTCTAATATTTAGATGCATTAACTCAATAGAAAACCTTGATTAAATAATCAAACAATCACACGAATTCAAATAATCATGTCTATGACATACTCTTAATTCGGACAACTATGCCTATAACATGTTTCTAAAATGAATCATAATAACTTCTACTTTATTTTTCATAGTATATAGCATATAAATATTTGACAATAACTTCTACTTTATTTTTCATAGTATATAGGATATAAATATTTGACAAGTACAAAAATTTGAGATAAATAACTTAATTTTACGATCTATATATTAACTTAATGGTCTTTTTATCTTTTAATATGTAAATATGACATTCCTTTCTCGTTCCTCTAAACAAGTTTAACACATCTACTCTCAATTTCCTTTAATGACTATTTATCATAGGAAGTAAAAATTTTGTCCTCTCCCTTCAACTTCTTTTCTTTCCCTTTAAAATACCTTTCCTTCCTCGTGACCACTGCAAGATGACTGAAGCTTTAAGATTATTGAATTTTTCTTGAGTCTGTTTTGATTGACTAACAATGATTGGACTATCTCATTGAAGTATTTGCCAGGACTACAAGAAAGGAGATGGTTGTCAAGACGGTATTGGAGGTAATTTGTTGGCAACGATCCTGTGTTGAATGGCATGTTCGGTTGTAAATTATCAAAATACGTGATGAAATATTTGGGGACTTGGCTTGTTCGGCTGTAAATTATCAAAATATGTTATGAAATATTTTGTGACTTCCTGAACTTAACCCTAATGCCAAACAAATCCCCTTGTTCCCAGTCGCTTGGACTCACTGTCGTCTCTTCTCTATACTTGCTTATTCCTAAAACCAGCTAAAATGGAGTAGGTGGCAAGAAAAAATAATAATGAAAAAAAAAAAAAAAAAAAAAAGAGTAAGATTTGTATAACTGACAATTTCCGTCTTCTCTCTTTTTTTTTTTTTTTTTGAAATTCTTTTTTTGTTTTGATAAAAACAAATATGTTAATTTATTTTCTACCTTGTGAAAAATTTTGAAAGAATAATGTTGCATGAGGTTTGAGCATTATGTTTTTTAACTTTTATAGTTATTTATATGACACTATAATGTATATGACAATGAATTACATAAATTCAATAATGCTTAAACAATCTCACAAATTTATTAGTTAAATTTCTGACAAAAATTTAATACAAATTTAATTTCACAAGTTTACGAATGATAAAGAAATAAATAATTATATTTCTATTAGATAAAAGAGAACATAAATGTTTTTTCTTTTATAAGAAGATGTTGAAAAAATCATCAAAGAGATTTGACTATACAGTTCACCTAAATTACTCTATTTTCACTTTGTTGCATCACATATTTATCAATGTTAACAGTAAAAATAAGTGTTTTTGCGGAAAATTCTTTGGTATGTTGAATATACATATTAAATTAATGCATAATTAATATTTGATTAAAAAATATAAAATAATATTTAAATGTAAATATTTATAATTACGATATTTTTTTATGGCTTTTTAATAAATAGAATCGAATCATTCTTTCTCAAATAAAACTCACCTATCGTCTTTTCTCTTTTTGAAAATAATATTTCTTTTTTTTTTTTTGACATTTTAAGACTACCACTAGTCTATTTTATTCATATTCAATTAAATTTTTAATTTTTTAATAAAGTGAGTTATTTTATTTTATTAATTTTATATTTTATTTTATTTCTATTTTAAGAGTTTTGCTCTATTTTGTTGTTTTGTCTTTTTTTTCATGAGATTTTTATTGTCTTTTCTTGGTAAAAGTTTGATGTTTTGAAATAGGCCTGATAATTTTTTACACAATCCAATTAAACGATAGAATATGACACATAACTAAATGGATTTGAATTTAACATAAATATGTTTGAGTCATGAATGAGTAAATCATTTATGACATAGTAAAAAAATATTTTTAAATGGGTTGACTTGTCTAACTTGGAGTTCTTATAATATAGACTCCAGACCACAAAGCATCGTGGTTCGCACGTTTCAACATACATGCAAATATAAATAAATATTTTAAAATCAACTAATAAATATTTTACATTCAATTAATAAACAATTCTAAATGATGAACATTTTAGAATCAACTAGGAAAATAAACATTTTAAATTTAAATAATAAATATTGTTTTATTTTCATAATGAACATGAAACTATAAAAGATGAATATTGTGCAAGTAAATAATAAGCATTCAAATATTCATTAATAAATAAAGAATTTAATGAATGAATATTATATGTTTTAATAAATAAATTAATTCATATAGAATATTACATAAAAAATAATGAATATAAAAATTAAAAATAATAAATATTGTGCTTATATATTATGAACATCTAAATACTAAGTAATGAACATCAAGTTTTATGAAAGAATGTTATATCTTTTTATTGAATAAATTAACCCAAGTTCAATATTAAATGAAAAAGTAATTAACATAGATATTATAGATGATGGACATTGTTCATATAAATAATGAATATTTCTATAATAATCAATAAATATGAATATGAATAAATTAAATAAAAATATATCAAATAAATCGTGTTTAGAAATTTTATAGTAGAGAGAGAATAATCAGAGAACTTTTGCATCAAATGAATCATAATTGAATAAAAAATTTAAGATATCAAGTACTAAACAATCAAAATCAAGACTTGTGAAATGGTTATATATTTTTAATGTACAAATTAACTTTATGTACAATATGACATGAAAAAATAATGAATATGAAAATTATAAATGACAACTATTAAAATATGGTTATATGTGTCATATTAGATTAAAAATTAAAATGATGAATATAAAAGACTACATTTGATTATTCAATAAAATGATGAATATAAAAGATAATAGCTGATGAATATTGTATTGACAGTTAACGAACATTTACTTACGAAATAACGAACATATATCACATGTGTGATAAATAAATGAAACGATGTATTTTGGACACGTGAATCATGATGTAGTGGTCCGAGGTCCACGATATAATTTGCCTTTGACTCGCAATAAATATGATTAAAAACGATTATATAATTGAATTAATAAGTTAACATGTAATATATGACACAAATATATACGTTTAGAGACGCTTTAAGTAAATATATTTATATATGAGAAAATATGTTTTGATCTAACCTTATTTATTTGGAGTTTCAATTTTCACTTTCTATTTTCTCAATATATAAATGTTTTTAGGTAAAATTAAATATTTTTTAATTTTTCTATATGTTTTCAAGTTAAACATATATTTTTGTATCGTGACATGTTAATTTTCACTATGATACGATTAATCAAACAAATTATATAGATCGTGTTGTGTAATTTGTTTCATAAAAATGTTTATACTAAAGTTGAAAATTTTGATATAATTAATTAAACGAATTGTGTTCGAATTTGACATTTTTATGTTATATATTTATTTTAACATTACACGACACAAATTGTCACCTTTAGTTTGAAATCGATTGTTTTTATAGTAAATGATGATATATTATTCAATATCATTTTTCATATCTATTCTATTATATTATATGATATGAATTTTAATCTCCTTTGCATTATATATGATAAGAATTTCCGCTATTGATAAAAATTCAAAATTCCAAGAAATTTCATATTAAAAGTAGGATCATGATTTCAAAGTTAAGTTAATGTGTCGTTATTAATATTATTGAAAATCAATTTCATATTAATACTCTAGATTATAAAGATATTTTTTATAGATATCATATTACTACAAATAAAAATATTTTTTATTATTCCAAAGAACCATTTTATTTTCTTTTTTAATTAATTTGGTGCACAACTCAAATGCTACGTTTAATACAAATAAAAATATTTTTTATTATTCTAAGGAACCATTTTATTTTATTTTTCAATTAATTTGGTGCACAACTCAAATGCTACGTTTAATATTGTTCAAGTATTTTCCGTGTTTTTAGTTGTTCTAAGGCAAGATTTGGGTTCTCAAGCACAGCAATCATAGTAGGGGAGCATCAAAATGGAAGCAGACCAGTTTAAGCAAGCAATATCTCATTCTATAAACATTCTCTGGAATTGCAAAACACAAAATGCGTTACATGTGATTTAAGGATGAAACTGATCAATTATGTCATATCAAATCACATCAACGTTGCGTATTAATTATTTGTTCAAATGTTGACTGAAAGATGCGAGATCTCTGCACAATAGTCAATTCAGCCATTAGCTAGAAGCAAATAGAGAAATTTCACATGTTCCCTTCCTGACCTTGAGAAAATCGGATTAGATTTGCGTATGTTCCATTTAAGTCTCTCTTCGATCGCTAATCCATTGAAGGGTCCCTATATATCTTCGACTTTGGGATCCTCTATCTACAATCATCTTTGTATTCTGGCTAGCTAGTGGCTATAGTTTTATACAAATTCGCCCTCAAGGTCATATTGCATAAGCAGTCTTTCAACTGTGTTTTGGCTCATGACTCGTCTCAGATGCAACTCTTTTAAAACTTCTGTCGCTAACCCCTTTTCCCCTTGATGAATAATTCCTTCCGCTAGAATAGCATAAGTTGTTTCAGTAGGCATGAATCCCTTCTCGATCATCATCTCAAACACCTCCAATGACAAATCAGTCCTGTGAGATTTACAAAATCCTAATATAAGAGCATTAAAATTATCTACATCAAGTCCATAGCGATCTTCTTCCAGTAAACTGAAAACCTCCATTGCTTCATATAGCATTCCTTCAGTACACAAACCTCTGATCAGAGATGAGTAAGTGTAAGAGTCAGGAGTAAATCCATACTTTGTCATCTCATATAAAAGCTGAAACGCTGGATATGTGTTCCCTTTTCTACACAAGCATGAGATCACACCTTTGTAGAAGTCATGGATGGAGGAGTTCTGTTTGTTGCTCAAGCTCTGGATTAAAGAGAATGCCTCTTGCACCTTTCCCTCCTTGCAGAGGATAGCTATGGCATTGAAAGTTCCTTCATTGGGATCACACCCATGATAAATCATTTGGTCTATACAATTAACCACAAGATCCACCTTCCCCTCTTTGCAAAGGCGAGCAATTATGGGATTGTAGCTTGTAGCAGTAGGCTTGAATGGTCCCTTAATCATGTCATCAACAACCTGAAGAGCATGTTCAGTCCTGCCATGGAAGGTGAGCGAACCAATTAGTAGGTTATAAGTAACAACGGATGGAGAGCGTTCATCGCCATCCATCTCAGCTAGAAGCACATTTGCCTCCTCCCATAGTCCTTGATAGCAGAGACATCGCAGGAGAATATTATAACTCACAACATTTGGATTGAACCCCTTTGATGGCAAATCCCGGAAGAACTTAATCGCCTCATCAATCCTACCTTCCTTGCATAATCCAGTTAACAGAATATTGTTACTGACCAAGTTAGGCTGCCCGCCTTTTGTGATTATCTCATCTAAAAGCCTCATTGCTTCATTCACTCCTCTCTCCTTATAAGTGAATGCATTTGGGACCAATCCCTTTTGCATTAACCTGTCGAGAAACTGCAAGCTTTTATTTAAGTTTCCGCGCCTGCAAAGTCCTTTAACAAGCGAATTATATGTAACAGTACTGGTTGGATAGCCATATTCTTCCATTTTTTCCACCAACTGCATTGCATGCCCAATGTTCCCCCTCTTGCACAAATGATTCACTAAGAAAGTATAAGAAGCAGCATCAGGAATAATACCCGACTCAATCATCATTTCCATCACTCGTATCGCCTTCTTCATCTTATTTGACTTGCATAAATCATACAAAAGCTGTGTTGCTTGAAAAACATCAGGCTTGAAGCCCTTTTTAACCATATGCTCCAGATGGAAAAATGCATCACTGAGCCTAAGTTCCCTACTTCTTTGGTCACCCTTACCAGACCTCCAATTGGGTAGTGTAGCAACAGAGTCCTTAGGGGAAATTGTGACCTGGGTAGACGCCAAAACTCTAATAAATCCTTTGTTAAGTGAGAAAGAGTGGAGATTTGGTATATGGGAAAAGAATCCGCAAGCTATTCTTCCTGCCTCTGGACATGGGTTGGTCGTTAAAGGAGATACTGAATTAACCAGAGTTGCCATGGGCCAACCACAATTACAAAGCCAAAAAAAGATAACGAATTTCTTGTAGTAAAAAGATATCAGCTTGAGCTCTTCAGCATTGGCCGAGCACAAGAAATAAAAATTTTAGGTTTTCCTAATACTTGACCTCCCAGTAATGAATAGGACACAAAAATGTCAAAAACACAAGCGTGGCATCTGATATATGAATATAAATAGATAGGAGATAATTGAATCAAGAAAACGGAAGATAAAGTAAAGCTAAACAGAAAGAAGGGTCGACATTACAGTGACAACGGCTTGCTTTATGTGTTAAAGCTCGAATCTTTTCTCGACCAAAAATAGTCGGAGCAGAGAAATTTGAGAGAGATGATCGTAATTACCAGAACGGGCAATGAGCAGTGTTGTTATTTCTCTACTTTTTCTTGTTTTTTCCAAAGCTGTATAAGGAGGAAGGAGTAGGCTTGCCTCCTCTTCACCCAATCCGTAATTGCTCTCTGGTTGGTTATCCTATTCAAAAGTCGCGGATTAATTTCAAGCCAAATATTTCTGCTGCAGAGATTAAACGTTGTCGTTGCGATAAATGCTTGTCTTGGATTTTGGACCGACCAACATTTTCCTCTAGGAAGCTATTTGACTTGAGATTTGATCCCATCCCTTATTTTTTAACTTTAAAGCAGTTGATTAGAGTCTCTAATTTAGAGATCTGTATTTTATTTTATTTAATGCAGCCGCATATATTGGGCTCTTAATCTAGTTGTACTCTCGTAGTACTTTGGGTTCTTATTCTACTTGTAAATCCTTTAATTCTCATGAATAATAAACAATTGAATAGATGTTTTTTTTTTACTCCGAATAAAAGGCGGGTTCGAGTTGAACTAGACTAATCACTCCCTAATCACTTGAAATAACGTAAAAATTTCAAGAAAATAAAATAGAATAAAACTCTCTAAGTTAATATATCTTTCAAAACTCAAACCCCAAGACTTCAATGCTAACCAATTGGCTATCACATCAAAGCTATTAAGTAATTGAATATGTATCTTATTATATAGGGAATGATGAATCTAGAAAAAGCTAACTAGCCATTTGGACAGTCTAACGCTTTCTCAATAGGTTGGAAGCTATGGCCCTCCGTGAAGCTTTGCTAGGAATAATCACCACTCATCTTCTGTTGTCTAGAAGGAGATGCAAAATCTATCATTTAAGCTGCTGCTGTTTTTTTGGCTCCTGCTCTTTCACATGCTACTACTATCTGAATATCTCTGTTTTGGTGTCTGGATCATATAGATCTCACTAAACACCATTCACAGTCATAAAGACATACTAACACAAAAGAAATGTTCTAATTTTTTACATTATTCAATAGCTGTATAATTTAAGATGACAAGAAATACCGAACTTTCCCTCAAAAAGTCTAGCAAAACGAAATGATTTCTGGAAAATTACATTGCCACCACCACATGTGCACATATAAGGCCTGAACAGGAATCCATGTGCAAATGGATAAGAGAGAAGAAGACACGTACTGCTGTCAAGAGACACTTGTCACTCACCAATCTCAAGCTCTCAGAAGTCGCCACATGATGATCCATGAAACCTAATAAATAGAAGGCTAGTAATTTAATTGAGAGTTGAAACCAATCAATTCAGATTATAGATAACTCAAGCTGAGGACAGTTTGTACGGAACATGGCAAAAAGTACGGATGATATCAAGTATGGGACTGCACAAGCGAAGCTGTCAGAAGATGAAAGCCTGAGAGTGAGGTACAAGCATGGCAGTCCGCTTGAAGGAGGCAAGATTGCTGATTCTGAGACCGTTGATCTTTTTTCAAGTGCTCATAATATTTCTAAGCCTTCCAATAATCCATCATCAGACTCCACCGCTCAATTTCAGAGTAGCCGTGCTCCAAGCAACACCGCTGGAGGATATGCTACCAATCCCTCCACCGATGCTTGAAAATTTTATACGTAGTTTCTGTACTACGTTAAATGTTTTTTTTTTTTTTTTTTGAACTAGCTGTTTTATATAGTTTGAGAGTTTAATGTTTGAAAGCAAGATCATGTGCTAAAGAAAAAAATAACAATGATATGTTAAAATACAATCCTTCAATGTATATTTTGGTTATAGCGTTACCGTGTAATATTTTAAATTATATGTTGTTGTATAATGATTTTTTTTTTGGGTATATTATTAACAATTAAAACTGAAGAAAGCAAAAATATCACTGATCAACTAACACTATACAGTCCCTCCTTTCGAAAAAGATTGTTTGCTATTGTTTTTAGATGTCCTAAAATATCTATTATTTTTATTAATTATAATTAAATTTTACTAATTTATCTTTATTAATTATTAAAATAGTAAAATATATTTATTTTCTTATTAAATATAATTAAGAGCATGAATAGAAAATATATTATATTGTGATTTATGCATTAAATATAATTTCTTAAACATAATTCCTTAAACAATGTGAAAATTATAGGTGCCAATTTTTTAAGATAGAGTATAATTTATAATTATTTTTTTTTGTCAAATTAGAGGTTTAATTTTAATATTTTTTTAAAAGTAAATAATTTCTAGGACAAAAAATTTTCAGGATTAAGTTATTAAGCTGAAATAAAATGTGATTGATGAATAATTTTAAGACTAAAAAAAGTGAACAATTTCAAGGATTAAACAATTTCAGAATTATATTATTGAACTGAAATAAAAAGTAATTGATGAATACTTTTGAAAATTAATTTTAATTAAAAATGTAAATTTTTTTTTATGTATTTAAGTTTTAAACTTTTGATTGCATAATTTTTATAATTTTTTATTATATTTTAATACTATCTGAAAAAATTAGTTCATAAATAATGTTTTTAAAATCAAATTGATTAGTGTATTGATTGATTTATCAATTTTATTAATTTTTTTATTTTTTTAATCTTTTTATTTTCTCTTTTACTTGCATTTTCACCAGTTCTTTCTCTGGATTACTTAATTTTTATCAATGAAATTTCTCACTATTGATAATTCTTCTTTTTTCTTCTTTTTAAATAATATTTAGGTTTACTTTTATTGAGCTTATTACAATATATTTTCTCACATTTGAGATTTTATGTATCCATAGTATTATAGATCTTCTATATTATTATAGATTTTATGTATTTTTTATTATTATATTATTATTTTAATATTTTTAGTGTTTTATTATTATTATTATTATCTTATTATTTTAATATTTTTAGTGTTTGAATTTGATATTTTACTATGTGATTGATGGTGCATAAGTTTATCCAAAATATATATATAATTTGTGAGTGTCAAATCAAATTTGTAGAAAGATTAAAAATAATAAAAAATTATCACGGAATAGAATGTATTTATGACTAATTGATCTAATTAAATACTGTATCAATGTGATTTATTTATGAAAATCAAGTTATATATAATGTGAATTTCAAATTATATATGATTTATCTTAAAATTTATTATAAAAATATGTACTTATTTAAGATTTTGTATATTTATTTTGTAATTTTTTAATTAATGAAGTATATAATGCTTTTATTTTTAAAAAATAATTTTTTCTCATAAGGTGTAAATTAAATTTTTTTTATAACCAATTAAAAATTTTTACTTTTAATTTTTGTTATCATAAAACAGTTATTAGTAATAATAATATCAAACTCTTTTTTTTTTTTTGGAAAAGTAACATCAAACTCATCTTAATCTTGCTTGGAAGAAATTAAAGATGAAAGATAAGTTTTATCCTTACTTGATTCTTGAAATTTATAATAATTTTTATCTCTTATTTGGGATTATTAAAAAGAAATTATGTTGGTAAAATTTAAATTATAATGTTTACTTCTAAATAGTGTCATTTTACCACTAAATTAAGATATAAAATATTTTTTTAATATTTTTTCTTAAACTTAAACACAATCTAAGATATATTTACAAGCTTCAAGATAGATTTAGATTAGCCAAATTTTCTAAAATAAATTTTTTTATTGATTTTTAATCAATTAAAACTAGAATTTGAAGAAAATCTTTAAAAATAACTACCAAGCTTCATCTTGTTAAAATATCAAATAAAACTTAAAAAGATATATTTAGATAAAAAATAATTTATCTGAAAAAATATAATAAATCATATAAAATAAAATAAATCTTGCAATAAAATAATGATTAACATCAATTAATTTTATATACCTTATACAGTAGAATCTCTACATAAATGCTCTATATAGGAATGATCTCTACATAGTCATAAAAAATTGTGGTCTAAACTTGGGCCAGTTATAAATAAAAAAAAACTTTATATTTTAATAAGTTATAACTTTTTAAAGTCTTATCTTAATAAAATATATTTCTACATAATAATATAATATTTTAAAATATATATTATGCTACATTAAAAGTTTAAAATAATAGTGTTTATTGTATATTTCATTATTTATATGTGTTTTAATATAATTAGCTAATAAAACATGTATATAGATTGATAAAAAAAAAATAAAAGACTTACATACACCTATACAATATTGAAAATACACAAATTAATTTCAAAAGATTTTATATTTATTTATATAGTATTGGGCATATATAAATATTTTCTTACTGTTATCATTCCATCAATAAAATTAATAACACATCTATAAGTAATTTCAAACTATACGTGTTGCATTTAGAGTTAGAAAATATTCTATTTATATATTTTTTTCTTGTAGCAAATAATCATTTATTAATGTATACTTAGTGTATAAATTTTAATACTTTACCTCTACTAAGTTATAATCTCTACATAATATCAAAATTAATATGATCTAAAAAAATATGACTATGTAGAAGTTTATATATATATATATATATATATATATTCTAATTCAACTGCTTACTTTATTTTAAATTCATTTGAATTTAATTGAAATTGAAATTTTAATTTATTTTACACTCTGCCCAAATTTATATGATATTCAATTTTTAAAAAATGAGCTAGATAATTTAAAAAGCATTTTGTATCTATGTAATACTTTATTTTTTTGTTTTTAAATTAAAATAATAACAAATATTATTTTAAGTTTTTATAATTTTTTGAAGAAATATTTCAAAAATAAGACTAAAAATTATAAATTCTTGTTATTAAAATGTTAATTTTTATTTTTTCAAAAAATAAAAAGTGATACCAGCAAACCAGCTTAATTTATAATACTAGCTACAGTCAATCGAAGGCGTTAAGAAAAATATTGGGGGTTATTTGGTAATTTAACTTTCACTACCCAAAAGTTAATCATGCGAGTGCACGTGACGCATCGTTGTAATGGCGGTAACAGGTGCTCGCACGATTCGGCTATAAAATCCATCATCTTTCAAAACCCTAGATAATTTCGAAGTCCCTCATTTCCTCTCTGATTTCTAATCGCGCAAAAAGGAAACTAAAAGTGAAAGAATGAGACCTTCGAAGCAATTGGTCACAGAGAACAACAGAAACATAAGCGGTCGCATTTACACTCTCCACCAGCGTCTTCACCACGCTCTCAGCCTTGGCACCAGGTTACTTTTTTTTTTTTTAAGATTTGAATTCCTTCAACTACAAAAATCAAAGAAGTCGTCTTCATTTCTGTTCGTTTCTAGCAGAGTCATCGATGGAAAGGAATCGAAATGGCAGATTACGGATATCGAGATACAGCGACACGTAGTTCGCTCAATTTCTTCATTTCTTGACTGTATTTCAGGAGCCACCGCACACCATCCTCTAATTAAGGTATGATAATAGAAGTTGGACCGAGAACGATTACTTATTAATTATTCATTCTAATTAAGGTTTATTTCTAATTTTCAGGATTCAGTTGCAGATATAGTTGGTTCATTAGTATGGATTCTCCAAAATAAAAATGAGGCCGTACTAAGCATGGCGGCTCTTGTTGTGGTAACGTTGATCAATATCGTACCTAACGTATTACTGCAGCCTTACTTGTTAGATCTGGTCCGTCCTTTGACATCCTTGTTATCGTCTCATCTAGTACAAGTATCTATTTCATGTGCCACTGCTTTGAATTTAATGTTTTCAAACCTTAGTGCGAAAAGAGAGGAAAAGGTTTGGGACATTCTGGTTGAAACCGAGACTGTTTCTCGCATTGTTCGCTGTGTACAGGGATTTTCTGGTGGTGATGTGTTAATTGAATATTTTGAAGCCATGGTTTCTCTCTTGAGTACAATATTATATCGGTGGCCTCCATCGCGGTTTCCTGTTTGGAATTCTGATAAATTGTTGCAAGTTTTGGAGGTTATGTGTGTAAAACCTGATTTTGCTGTTAAGATTGCAGTTTTGAAGCTATATTCTGCATTAGGTATACAATTGCTTTGTATTTTGTCCTTTAAATAATTTTATTGCCTTTGGCTATTGTTAGACTCAATTCTGGAAATTAAATGACTCTTTCTTTTGGATGCTAGCGCTATGTGGTAATGGGGCCAAGAGGCTTCTAGAAAATAGGGAATCCCTTCTACAGATGATGGTTCTCTGCATGGGGAGATCCTACCGTCTTTCTGTTCGGACTGAGGGATTCAGACTTGCACGATGTTTAGCGGTAATATTTGTTATTTCTTGTTTTGTAAGATGTCTAATTGAGACTCATTATCTGTGTGTTATATCATCTATTTCTCAGACAAATGAACAGGGATGTTCAAAAATGATGAGCTTGTATAGTGAGCCTATTGTTGAAGCTATAATTGATGGAATGAGCGGATGGACCACCAATTCGGGGAAGATTTCCAGTGATCAGATGTCTTTATTGGTGGAAGCTTGCCATTTGGCTCTGATAACTTGTTGGGCAGGGGACTATCATGATTGCTTCTGGAAGAAAGGGATCGACAGGGTCCTTCTTAATCTTATTGCAAACGATCTTGATGGTGGATTATCTCAGCAATCCTTGTTGTTGGAAGAACAAATATCTATAGCGCAAGAAGGTCTGAAGGCCAATTTTCTTCTTGGTTTGAGGCCGTATGTCTGGGACCTTCTTGGTTGGCTTGTAACACACTGCAGGGAAGATTTCAACCCTAACATGCACGGCCACGGCTTTAAAATTGAGATCCTGATTGCATGTGCGTGGTAATATGCTGATCTCTTATATAAATATGATTTGAATTGTCGTGCTTTTACTTTGGTCTTAACCTGTCTTGTGGGTCTTTGTATCTGGGACTGATATCTGTCCAATTGCTATTTTTTGTTTTGGTGGCAGCATATCTTTTGCGGATTCAATTCGAAAAGGGCACCAAATATGCCAAACTGATGTAGCTGATATATACAAAAGTGAATCAGTATCAAGGGCAGTTTTGATGATGATATATTCTCCCAGCAAATATATTGCATCAAAAGCAAGAGTCATACTGTATGAAATTCTGAAGCCAAAGAGCAAGGAGTATCTGAAACGCTTATTGCATTCCCTAAGTATTAAACCAAACAAGGATAATTTTGGAATAACAAACATGCTTCAAACTATCATTAATTTAGTGGCTTTGGTATGCTGTTCTGGTTTACCATGGTATCAAAGTTATATTGTTAAAAATGGAGGAATAAAAATGCTTATGGATTTGATAAGGTGGTGTTTAAGCAATGATATCCATATAGGAAGGCTGAGCTTTGCTCCTCATTTGCATAATGTGTTCAGTGACAGGACATGTTGCTGGGAATCCAAAGAAGACTGGGAAGGCAATGACACTTTTTTATTATATAGTCTCTGGGGTTTAGCTGAATTGATACACACTGGATCTGTGATAAGCAAGGTAGACATTTTTGCTGCAAATGTGGATTATACTGAAGCTCAATTTGTTAACACGCTCCAGGAGATCTGCAGTGGTATTACTTCTCCTGGAATAAAGTTGTATGCTGCATTCATTCTAAGTTACTTTGGATTTTATGGTTTTCCATGTAAACTTGGGAGGCGCATTGGGAAAGCACTTAGTGCAAATGAATATGCAGATATGCAACTTATTCTCGCAAATGGAGATCCTGTGAGTGTCCATGGTGCCATTTTAGCTGTTCGATGTCCACCATTGCTGCCTTCTGAAGAATTGCCTCATTATGAGAAACTGTCCAATGTTTCTCCAAGTGGATATCATACGGACAGGGAATTTCAAAAGTTTAAGAAAGAAATTCGTTTATCATCACATGTTGACAACCAGGCACTGGCCAAGTTGTTGGAATTTGTTTACTTGGGATATCTAAATGCTGGAGAAGAACTTGCAAAGAAGGTGAAAATTCTTGCCAAACGCTGTAGTTTACAACCACTGCTGGTAATGCTTGGCAGAAGACGTCCCAAGTGGGGCACCCTTTTCCCCAGATATGATCTTTCTCTCTCTCTTGCTCGAGCTGGGCATTGTTTTTCGTATGGTTTGCTTCTTTATCTTTACATGAGACATCTTGATATTATGTTCATTTTGTCTATGTTGTTATTAAATTTAATGGATATATTATAGAACCTCCCTCAAGGTTTCTTGATAGCATTTTGTTCGAATTGATCCTTAAAGGCTACAGTTCTTGTGATTGTTTGGACTTTCATAATGCTGATATACAATTATTTTTACAGAGCCTGGGGAGGAATATTTCACACATGGAACTATTAACTCTCATTTTATTTGTTCCTGGATTTAGGGACGTCATCATGGAGGCTAAAGCAACTGAATCAAGCTGTTGGACATGTAGTTTATGCTCCCATTCAGTGCCGCATATGCATTGTCACAAGGTTGTCTTGTGGTCAAGTTGTGGTTATCTGCGCGCCTTGTTTCAGTCAGGCATGATGGAGAGGTGCCCACGTGACTATTATGTTGTAACTTCAGATGCAACATTTTTGTTGATTGATTTGATTCCCGCGCCTCCATTGAACAGCATCTCTCTCTCTCTCTCTCTCTCTCTCTCGTTTCTCCTTAGTTTTAATAATCTATATCCTTTTGTTGTATGTCTCATCATTTCAATGTTATTCATGGTCACAGTAATTCCCAAACCATAAAGGTGCCTGTTAGCTGGGAGGCAATGATTAAGCTTGTGAACTGGTGCTATACAGATGAGCTGCCTGGTCCTCCATCTGGATGTTTGTGGGATAGTATTGACACCGAGGAAAAGCTTTCTGTTGTGCAACCATATATAGAGCTTTGCTGGCTTTCTGAATTCTGGTTTTTTGAAGATGTTCAAGATATCAGCTATAAGATGATTGTATCTTGTCTAGATTCTGCTAGATACTTGTCTATTAAAATAATCAAAATCGCAGCCGATTTCTCTCTTTGGAAGTTGGTTGAAGTTACTGCAAATTACTTGGCCCCTTTATATCGCCAACTTTTCCACACCGGTGATCTTGAAGCACTGGATGAAGAAGTAATTGATATGATTCGTGCAGCTTCTGTTCGACTTTCTCAGGAAGGATAAGCAATTTAAGGCGACCTCAAATGCTTTCTATTACTGGTTGAGAGTTTGTAAACTGTGAAGAAGGGATATTTTTAATCCTTAAAATGGGACGTGACCTGAGGTATGTTAATGTTTTGTTGGTGAGTTCTTTTAGTTTTTTATATGACCAGATCTTTTCGGTGAAAGAATCCATATATATATATATATATATGAGTTGCTTTTGTGATTGTAAAGCTGATACATAATGCAACTTTGGTTAAATCATAGTTTGATTTAACGAGCAAGATCCTCTGAGTTTTGTAAAGGCCTTCAGAGTTCTTATTTTACATAAAATTGGTTTTGAATCCCAAGCATGAAAAAATTGCAGAATGTTGTACATTTAAGCTAGGAGAAGAAATACAACATATTGTCCTTGGGTATCATGCTACTTATCTTATTATTAACAAAGAGAATTTAAACTTACTAGCAGCTTTAGTTACTCTTATTTACCTGTAGTTCCTGAACTGTTACAACTGACATATCATGTTTGAACTTTTTGCAATTTCTTGGAAAGAAAAATGTACCAGATCATGTTTGAATTTATACACAGTTTCCCTCTTCCTCTCACTATTTAAATTCTCTGACCTTTATAATAAAGCCATGGGTCTTTTTACAATAGGAAAGTTGGAACTGCAAGCTGATAAATATATATATATATATATATATCTTATTTCTTCCAAAGACTAACATCATTATTATTGTGACATTTCTACTCTTTTCATGCTATTTATATACAGGCTATAAACAGTCTTGCTACTGATGTGATACTTGATCGTATTTAACGTTAGCCTGCATTTGATGTGATATCCAGCAGTCCAGTCCCTAAGTACCTGACGATATCTTCAGCTGTCATGGATGCTTCAGTCTATCTGCAATGGTGATGATTTCTTGTGTGAAGTTCTAACAATCTTCAAAAAAATCTAGAAGACAAAACGCGCTTTCATTCCATAGCAATAGCATCTTCAGGCATTTTAAAGATACATATTAGGTCTGAAATAAGGTTGCTGTTTCAAAGGTTTTGTGCATTAGGCACTTGAGTTAGAAGTTCATGCTTCATACGCGAGCAACAACTGTTAGATCCATGGTGCAGCTACCAGAAGCCAGAACACTGGTAGCAATCACTGTTAGAGGAATGTTCTCTATTTCACGTAATGCCTTCACTAAATTTCCTTTGTGCTTCTTGCTGTGAATTCTGATGAGTACATTTTGATCTATAACTTTGGCCTCAATTTCTGGTAGTGAATGTTTAAGATTGCTGCTGAATTTCTCATCAGCAAATGGCTGACGACTGTTTACAAGTACTGCAGATTCCACAATTTTCTTCTTGGCTTGTTCTTGCAGTATGTTTACATTGTCCTGGATTCGTTTCAAGTATTTGATAGCCTCTCCAAGAATGGATGCTCTGTCTCTCTTCATGCAAGTATCAACAAACATGGAAAATGTAAATTGGTGAAATGAGAAAAAGTCCAGAAGCTGGGTAGAAAGATGAACAGCATAGAACATGCTAATTCAATCTTGATACGTTCTTTAGGCCTGGGATGATGGATGAAAGAGCTATGAACTGCTGGTTGACGAATTCTCTACACCGTCACTCTGCTAATATGTGATAAGGAGTGAGAGCATCTGAGCTGCTACTCTTGTCTTCTCAGCCTTTTTGTGAGCCTTAAGTGCGTCATATTCATATCTTGATGAGGCTTGTGAAAACAAAGAAGATATGTTCACATATCCTTGAGAAGGTATGTTGTCCTTTGGCTTTATGGTACTGTTTGGGCTACCAGTTGCTAATGAATAGGTGGTGGGGGGTTTTTGATTGCAGCGACGGAAAAACTTGATATGATTGTAACCGGAAACATTTTAAAGAGAAGATTTTGGTAATTCTTACCATCATCAGCAGTTTCAGGTGGTGCTGTTAGCTGTGCGTTTTCCATGTAAAGTTTTATAAAGTGAGATCTATGAGTTGAGCCTTAGTCGAAATAAATGTTTGCTTACGTTCCAAGTATGATTGATAGTTTATTTTTAGGGCTAGTTTTATTGTTAATTGAGTCTAATTTGGAGAAATATATTAAATAATATTTCACTTTTGACTTGTATTTTATATTTTTATAGGAAATCGTGGAAATTAAAGTTGATTGATGAATTATGAGAGTTTTATGGGTAAAATTATACAATTTCAGAAGTTCAAAGATCAGTTTTGATATTTTTCAAATAAAATTTGAGTCCAATCCTCGTTCAAATTGAAAAGATGTGCAAAATAAGAGGAATGGTCCATGCAAGATTAGAAGTTTAATCGGGTCATATTCAAAATAGGAGAATTTATTATTTTTTTTCCTAATTGGTGGAAGATTTCTAATTATTCTTATTTTGAAGGGAAATAAGAGATTATAAATAGAAGATAAAGTTTTTATTTAGGGGATTATTATTTTCTAAAAAGTTTTTGTTTTGTTTTATTTTTCTTTTTCAAATGAAGAAATTGTCTATAAAAGGAGAATTATTGGCTAATTGAGAATTGAAGAATATAAAAGTTTTATAATGAAAATTTTTTTATTTTATTTTTTTTTATTTTTATGTTGGCTAGTAATTTTATTATGAATTAATTTAGTTAGACATTTGGGTATGATAAACTCTAAGATGAGTTTTGAATTGTGATTTTCTTTAAATAATACAATCTTTTCATTATTTATGTAATTCAATTGTGTTTGATCTTTATTTTTTTGAATTAATATATTTGGAATATTGATTCTTGTTTTAATTCTTTAAACTTAAATTGAGAAATCAAATTATTAAATAAATTTAGCACAATTGAAAGGAGTTTTATGTACCCTAAGAGATAGAATAACATAAATCTTTCGAATTAGGGTTAAATCTACATACAATTTTAAGGGTTTTAATTAGAAGAATATTTCAATTAATCAACTTAGAATTAGATGTTAATGATCTTGAGAAAAACTTTAACATATTAAAGAAATTTTCACAATGCCATAAATATTGAATCAGATTGTATTGTCGGAAAATCAAGTTTTTAATAATTCTTAGGGAGATTCAATACTTAAGTGTTGTTTGTCATATTAGTCATTTTTTCTTTCTACTTTATATTTTCATTATTCTAGTTTGTTGAATTAATTTATTTTAATTTTTAATTAGTTAGTTAAATCACTTAAATTTATCAGTTAAATAATAGAAACAAAGCTAATACTAGTACTTTTACTCATTGAGAGATCGACAATCAATACTTATACGCTATACTATACTCGATAGGTGCACTTGCCTATTCGATTTATAGGTATTGGCTTCAAATTGTATCAAGTTTTTGGCATCGTTGCCGGGGACTAAAATATTCGAAACACTTTATATTTATTAATTTAGCTAATTTTACTTTTTTTTTGTAATTTTTTTCGTTTTATTTTATAGTTTTTTTAAATTTTATTGTGGTTTATACTCTTTTCAAAAAAAATAAAACAATAAAAATAAAAATAAAAAAACTATAAAATAAAATTCAAAATTATAAAAATTTGACTTGTATGAATTTTAATTAATGTGATTTTTATTGTAATGTTTTGTTTTTGCAGGAATTTAAAAAAAAAAGGGATTTAACTGCAAAAAAAAAAAAAAAAATCAAAAGAGGGGGTCCAAAGGTGTGCGGTTAACCGCACACCTAATACATGCACAAAGGGAAAATCCCTTTGTCACAAAAAAAAAAAAATCAAAGAAGAGAGGTCTAGAAGGTGTGGTTTGTCGCACACCTGCACAAAGGGATAATCCGTTTGTGCACATTTGTGGTCGTATATGTGCGCTTCAGGCTGCACATGAGCTATTTTTGTATCTCTTCCTTATGCGTTGATGTGCATAAGGAAAATTAAAAAATAAATAAATAAATAAATCAATATATATATATTAAAGAGAAACCATAACTCTCTTGCACCTCACCATTCGACCTCAGATCCTATTATACCGACACTCGATCGTCTTCTTCTATAGTCTCTACCACTTGCACCTTGAGATTCCAGGGAAGTTTTCTGATTTTTTTTTCTTTTTTGTTTTTCCTTTCGTATGTTATTTATTTATTTTGTCGTGCTGAAAACTTTTCCTCCACATTAAGGACAATGTGTCTTAAGTGTGGAAAGGGTTTAATTTTATTTTTATTTGTTCCTATTTTCATCTATTTTACTTTCTTCATATATATATATATATATATATATATATATATATA
>CATIWR010697802.1:0-44788 GCA_949677035.1 Omphalea diandra | reverse complement strand
GATTATGCCATGAGAATTTGATTATTGTTTTTATTCACTGAGCCGCGACTCACCAAATAACAATTATTTTTCAGATACTGAAGCATAGAGTTTGGACATTTTGGTGCATAAAGTCTTGCATAAAGACACATGGAATACAGGTCGTCGGTTGAATTTCAACTCTCTCTCCTTACATCATGTACATACATTTGATAGAAACTAGTTATGGTCACTGGTCCTGACATTAGTTAACACATGTGTACATTAAATACATATGAGATTATATATGTATGATGGATAAACCTTAATGTGTATGCATTTTCGAAAATGAAATGCCATGATTTGCAACTGAAGATGATAGTTACAATTGGTGGTATCAGAGGGTTCAAGCACACGCGGGGCAGACGTGCAAATCTCAGTGTGTATGACATCGCGGGGCCGATGGGCAAATCCTGAATATTGAGTGCTCTGATAGGTATCAGCTGTAGCCACGTTGTGACGTTACAATTTGTGGTGTCAAAGCTGATTTACAAATGAGGACAATGGATGTCACAGTAATTGGTTTGACTTTAGATGTTACAGTTTTGGTATCAGAGAGGGCTCAAGCATACGCGAGGCAGACATGCAAGTCTCAGTGTGTATGACATCGCAAGGCCGACGGGCAAATCTCGGATGTTGAGTGCTCTGATAGGTACCGATTGTAGCATTACAAATTGTGGACATGAATAGTATGAGTTTTGTAAATGAAATAGCTGTTACAATTATTGTTATCAGAGCAAATATGAATACGGTCGTTACAAAATATCTCTATTATATTGTGTTTATAATTAAATGATAAATTCCATGAATAATTAATTTTACTTGAGGACATCAAATATGTGACTTAGTAGTTAAACCCTTAGGTACAAAGAATTATATTCTAAATTATCCCTAGTTGGTCATTATTATTGAGATGATAATAAATGAAGACTAGTATATATTCTGATTGATGAATATGTTTTACTAGTCATGTATATCGGATATCAAGTCAAACACATAGATACATATTTAAGAAACATTGTATTAGATCAACCCATTATGAGAATATTACATGAATAAATTGTCATAAGTGATTCTTGTGCAATAGTATTAACTTAATCCTCTGATCTAAAAATCAACATGGATTCTAATATGATGAACTTCATGTTTTGATATAGTCCAACATTGTCTTTAACTGGTTATACAGACTAATATTGAACATGGAGTAAGTCAGATAGAGGAATATGACTGTCTGAAAAGAAATTTGTGATACAAACAAGGTTGAATTAAATTCCTTACCTATATGCTTGAGAATAATTGCCCAAATCTATCAAACCAAGTATTAGAGTTTTAATATTCAAATCCTAACTAGACCTCTAGAAAATTTGTTTATAGCAACCAAAGTTATAAAGATTCAAAGTTGTGTTAACTCAAATCCCTAAAACAACAAAGCCAATTTAAGATTAGAATTAACAAGTTTGTGAAATTATTAAGCCTTCACGCAATAATCTCACCAAGTCCACTCAATAACTCAAGAAGAGAATTTAATTTCACAAGCAAAATTGCTAACAGAAATAATATTGATTGAATGCCTTTTTCGCCGAATACGAGAGGCTATTTATAGGCTTACAATGTTTAATCCAAAACCTAATAGGATTTAGTTTACATTCCCTAACATAATTCAAGTTTTCTTAATTCAAAAAGGAAAAGACAATCTTAAGCCAAATAGACAAACCAAAGAAATATTATGATTGGTCAACAAAATTAGACCAAGATATTTTCCTAACTAAAGTACAACTAATCCTAAATAGAAAAGGAAAAGGATTCAGCCTAATGAGGAAATCCTAATGGTATTTGAAAAGATTGCCAACTAAGGATATCTTAGAAGAATCTTTGACTTTGGGCCTTATTTCCATGCTTACACACATTGGGCTTCATTTTACATGCCTTAGGCTTTTTGCTTCATGTCTTGATTGAATTGGATTGGGCTTTGGTGTTGGCCACAAGTTAGCTCCATTGTATTAAGTTTAGTGCTCCATTTGAAGAGTTTAAACTCCCATCATCTTTTAATTAGGCTTCACGCATCCTTTGTTCTTCTTGGGCTAATACAAGTGTAATTCCTTGTTACATGAATGCTTTAATTGCCTCCTTAAACTTCTTTAGTCTTCTCTTTGTAATTGAGCCTTAAAGTTGAAATGGATCCTTTACTAACTTGCCTTAGCCATTTGCATCAAATTGTCCCCCATGCATTTATGAAAAATATATCTCTAAACCACTCGATGAGTTAGACTGAAGAAATTACATGGTTATGTGGAAAGGACATTGATAATGAATTGATAAAGATTATCAATGTCATTTTACAGCAGTCTACTTGAAGATTGAGAAATAATTTAATTAGTATGGCATGATCCATGTTTTATGCTCAATTAAAATGTATTGTGACAAAAATATTATAATAGTATTTATCAAATAGGTTAGGTCAGATTAATGATCTTCACATAACTTGGGGAGTCATAATGTCTTATTAGAAGCTACTTATGATTTGTAGGTTAGAAATAATTTCTAACTCGCTACCAACGTTATATGAATTTATAGGATCACACACTTAAAATAGACCTGTAGCAAAAAAATATTTCCTACTCTCTATAGACATATTTATTAAGATAATTAATGATGTTATCTTAAATTTCTAAACATGTATTTTATCTTAAAAGTTAAAACAAAATATGATATCTAGTTATCTACATCTCTTAAGATACATAGTTGACATATATATCTAATAGTTAAGATATATTAAAAATAGAATTTTCTAAAATGACGTAGTGTATTCATGTTACGTTTAGAAAACGTTTTAAAGAGGGAGTGCAACGTTTACAACCTTGATGCTAGTAAACCATTTGTTTTAAAGAGTGTTTGTATGGATACCTGCAAAAGACGTTCATCTTTTAGTAGCATTTAAGGCTGACGATATACAATCCAATCTCAAGGTAGGGTTTATCGATGTAAACCCCCTCTTTGCCTTCCAACAATCTAGCAATTCAACTCGAATTGTTTGGATTCACATCTCTTTTATCGATTTAATTGAATTACATGAATCTTTGGAAGGATTTTATATGTTTAAAATTTTTATTTTTTCGCTGCGCTTGTTCTTCAAAACCTAACACCTTGATCTACACTATTCGCAAGAATAGCACCCATATGATCTACAATGCTCCTAGCACCATATTATAAAAATGTACTTTCTTTGTTGCAATGTTAACAAGGCTTCTACTTGCCTTTTTCTTCTTCCACTAGTGCTTTCTTGAGAATCCTTCTTTTTTTTTTTTCCCTTAGTTCACTTGTATGACTTTCCTTTTAACTGGCCATTTATGCAACTTCAACATTTTCTCCTTATCTAAAAGCTTGTTTATTCTTAATTACTTTAAGTGCATTAGCCAACTTAGTTAATGATATATGTGACAAATCCTAAGAATTTTTTGAAAATGATGCCTTCAAACATTTCAAGCAAAGTTAAAAATACCTTCTCCCTTACTTCCTTTCTAATTCAAATAACCTCATCTACTTCACAATCATTATCAGTTCTCTTGACTGCTTCTAAATATTTCATTCTCAATAACTCAAACTGCCTTCTTAAGTTATAAATTTGCCAAATTTTGCCACTTTTGTCAAATTCTTTTTTAGATTTTATGATAAGCTTCTTTAGCTATTTCACATATCATGATCCTAATCAAGATAGTTTTAGATGCTATAGAATGAATGCAAAAGAGTGCCTTGCATCCTTTAACAAGTTCTTCTCAACAATGTTTCATTTGATTAGTTATTATGTTGTTTGGTAGTGGTCAAGTTGTACAATTTTCTAAAGCTAGTAAGCTCTTAAGGCTTCATTTTTATAGCCCAAATTGCATAAAATGTAAGAGTAAAAGAGTCGAAAAATAGGACTAACTAGGGGTCCTCACAATATTTTGAGCCAAACCGAAATTAGTTTTAAATTGCAAAATTAGCACAGTTTTAATGAAAATCAACCCAAAAACATATTCAAAACTATTGTGTGAACATTTGTATGGATGTGTATGTGTGCGCGCGCGTGTGCATGTGTACATATGTGTATGTACTTGATCATACGTGTGTATGTGTGTTCTAGCATTATAGATTATGGTAATCAAAATATGAGAGGATCTAAATTTGAACTAATGATAGCATATACTACCAATTCATTTAAATTGAAAAACAAAATGGAGAAACCAACGATGTAATAGTACCAGTGTCACAATTGTCAATAATTTCTGATTATATCTCAGTGGACATTAGATCTTTTCCTCAATTTACACCATAATCCATTCTTGGTATGGATTGTTGCCCCTGTAACCAATTCCACCGATTTGGGGGAACCTTTCAGCTCCACACTGAACTTTTGTAATAACATAGCCAGTGCTACTGTTGATTCCATAAGTGCAAATTGGTCCCCCACACATTTTCGTGGCCCACCACCAAAGGGTAAGAAGGCAAAATCTGATATAATCTGAAAATTATAATAATAACCTCACTGTTAATGATATACAAAACAATAATTATGCATATAAATCAAAAAGCATTTGGTAAAAAACCTCATTTGGATATAATGCTCCTGGGCTCCGAGATGGATCAAAACCAGCCCATCCTTCAACTTCGTCATTCTTTCTTCGTACTAAGAACCTTTCTGGTTCAAATTCATTGGGTGAGTCCCAAAAATATGGGGATCTATGCAGATTATATACCTGAATGGACAAAGCGCAAAATTATTTATGGAAACATAGTGGGAAGCAGATTGCAAGTGAAGAACTAACGTGCCCTCAAAACTGAAGTACATCTACAAGTTCCCACACATGTTATACAAAGGATTCAAAAAGAAGAAATCAACATAACTTCCACTCACAGAAAGAAAGATATCAGTCCCTTGAGGAATTGCATAACCATCTTTGTCCCCCTTGTATCCTCCTGTACAATTCAAGTGCGTTGCTTAAAACAAATATTGGAAGACAGTAAGAAGACCACAACTATTTAACATCATAAGAGCTGTTTCTATAACCATGTATAAACATAGTTGCTCTCTGATTTCTTCCAACCATAGAAGGCTGTATCAGTCCCACATGTGGGACATAAACTTCTAATCTGATCTAAGTAAAAGTTCCTTGAGGAAAATGGAACACTCAGAAGAAAATAAATAGCACATTTGAAATTTATTTCAAATTATATGCTGGTATACTTTCTAAGACGATCTTACCTGTCCTATGAATACCTACCTGTGTAATTCATCCATTTAACAGTTTACAATTCACATGGTCTACATCCTAAAATCAACATCTTAAGATTCCTCACAAGAAGCATTATACAAATTAAGGGGGAAAAAGAAAAGCTTAGAGGTATACTTTTGACCCCAAAAAAAAAGGAACATATCCACTGTTTATATCTTGTGTCAGCTTTCCCAACAACAAAACTTCTTTGCTTTGCAAACCAGAAACCTCTCCAGTCAGAACTACTGGATACCCACTCCAAGACCTAGTAACCAATTGATATTCAATGTTTGATAGATTAAATTTTGTTGAATATCTGTATAGCAATAGTTAGTGGAGTTGACTTAGCTTTTGCTTTCCTTTTTAATTTTTATAGTTTTCAATTAATGATCACTTTTTTTTTTGGAAAAAGGAAATATATGTATATATATATATATATATATATATATATATATATATATATGTCTGAGATATGACATTCACCTTGTTCTATACTCATCTTTCTCCCTCTGTTTACCTTTGGATTCTTATCAGTCATTTATTTGGTTTTAAATTTTCATCCGATTTGCTATTCTGAAAATTAAAAGGAATATAACTTGAATAAAGTGAAAATTTTATTCATAAAGATAGAAGATTGAGGACACCCAATCTCAACAATGTGATTGAATTTATGTGGTTTGGGCTAATGGAACCTAGAAGGAATCAAGTGTTATGCCTCAACCAAATCTTCAAGATTAAGGTGCTTAATTTTGAAAAGAAAGCACAAAAGTGAATTAGGCTAAAACTCAAGGGAGCTTTAGTAATTTTCCTAGAAGTATAAAACTGCGCATAATTCATTGTTTTCCTTCACAGTTGCAATTTCTCTGCAATTGTATCATAGGCTCAATAGATACAGAGAGAATCTCAACAATCCAGTTCATTCCCAAGAACGAAGTCAATATAGAACTGTACCAACTAAACAAAGTTCTTAAAATCAAGCATAAAACCAATATAATTATAATCTGGAAATCAGTATTACCAACAACTTTTCTAAGTGATAGCAATGAGAAAAACCTGGCAAAACATCTGACTTGAGGGCGCGCCTAATTAGCAATGGAGGTTGAGGATACAAACGAAGAGCCTCAACAACAATAAGTCTAATGTACCTGAAAACATTCATGTATAATCATATTTCAGCTACCAAGAAAATTGCAAGCAAGCCTAAAACAACCACATAATTGTGCAGTTTAACCTTCATTGAGACATTAATCATAACATTCAGTTTCAGCCCAAGCATTTGACAAGTTCAAGCAAAGCTCTTTCAGCTAGTCTCAACTATATCATGGCTTCAATTAACAGTTAGATCTCCAATGAATTTGAACCCTGAACAATAAAAAATCATATAGAAATCCATCTCTTCTGTTTAATACTGGTTCTATCTGATCTAAATGAAAATTCCTGTCTTTATTTATCTGTTACGAAAATACATCCAAGTATTTTCAGATCATTTCCACAAGAAAGTAAAAGCAAGATCATAGAAGTAATGATAGGGTGACCCACTCTAATTTCTTAAGCAATTCAATAGTCGGCCTGCCTTGACCCAGAACTGCATCTATCTCTGCCTGAGCTTTTCTCATTTTGGAAGGATTCTGCAATTATTGAAATCAATATACACAAGATAAAAACCAACTAATAGCAGATTAAAGCACTTATTGATTTACATAAATTATTCAGCTAACAGAATTCCCAATTATTTTACGATGATATTGATATGACTGCTTAGATTTAGTTGTGAAGTATCATATACCTGTGCAAGAAGGAATACAGCCCAAGTAAGAACAGCAGCTGTTGTTTCATGGCCAGCAATAAGCATCGTCATCAGGTCATCTCTAAGCTGTTAAAATAAAATCTAAATAATGAATGAAAATGAGGACTAAAAAGACCAGATAAAGCATCAGTATGCCCAAGGGAGTTTCTAGGTTTTTCTTGTTACATGTTGATGTCATTGCACATGCTTACACGGTAATCCCAACCCAAATGCATTCCAACCATTGAAGCCTTTGATAATATATGTGATAAACTAATAATGTCATAGAACATGCACATGCTGTAGCCAATTAAGTCGATGTTGTGGCAAGACAAAAAATTGAACTTATGTCAGTTTTGGCACCTAAAAATGATAAGTTTTACATGCTGGGGAATTCAAAATCTTCTTCCATTCAAGTGCTATTTAAAATAGTACATCTTCTAAGCTTTTACTTAGGCCCATTGATATTATATACACCATCCACTACACCATACTTAAAGCTAATTATGGAACCTAAGTGACACTCCTGAATTCTATAGCCAGATCTTTAGCTTAGGAAAATAGACTGAAGAATGTACAGCCTTCAACAACTTACTGGTCTAAACCGTTAAGTAGGGAACTAGCAGATATTTTTACCTGATGATCATCAACATCAGCTCCTCGCATATCAACAAGGAATCTCAAAAGACTCGCATCCTGCGAAAGTTGAGATGTGAAGAAACAATCTGTCCATTAGTCAGCACAGCACCAGATAAGGAAACTGAGATGGGTGGTTGAGAATACAAGAAAAGACAAGACACATAATGAGAACATCTATGCCAAGATGGAAGACACATAAATGGAGAGAGGCAATTGAAATAGTTTGGGAATACCTAGAGTATGTTAGGTATTAAACTTGAATTAATTGAAGTGAGTATGTTTTAATAAGTTTCATATGTTTCTTATGAGTTGAGTTAAATTAAATTGTGAGTTAATAGTGTTGAATTAATGTATGAATTTTCTTTGTAGACATAAAGTGAGTCAACATGAGTTGTCCTTTGAGTAGTACAAATAGGTCCAAACAAAGTCATTTGTGTCAAGTCACTTGACGAGTTCAACAAAAGTTCAAGTGTTTTTCCTTTTTTTTTTTTTTTGTGAGGGTTTTGTGCGTGTGTGTGTGTGTGTGGTCTAGTGCCTATTAGCTTCTAACAGAGCCATAGATAGGTAGTAAATGGCATCCAAGAAAGCTTCTATTTCTTTTCAATATCCTCAACTCACTAAACACAACTATGAGAATTGGTTAATTAGAATGAACATCATCCTTGATTCTCATGGAGCATGGGATGTGATTGAGAAAGGTCTTGAGGAGACTCATGAGGCATCATTGGACCAAGCCTGGAAAGAGGCTTTGGAAAGAAGGACAAATGTGCTCTCACAATCATCCGTCAACCATTGGATGATAATATGTTTGAGAAGTTTGTTAATGATAACACATCTAAGAAAGCATGGGAGACTCTTTGAAACTCTGTTATGGAAGCTGACAAAGTGAAGAAGTTTTGACTTCAAATAAGAGTTCAGCTTGAATCACTCTTGATGAAGGAGGGAGAACTCTAATGAATTACTTCACGAGTTTTGGCGGTAATAAATCAAATGAAAAGACTTGGAGAGATTATGCAAGATGTGTGTGTTATTGAAAAGATCCTACACTCTCTCAACACAAAGTTTAACCATGTATTGGTTGCATTTGAAGAGTCCAAAGACTTGCAATTGAAAAGATCCTATGCAAGACGTTTGTTGTTTGTTTGTATATATGGGGATGATTTTATTCTCACAAGTAACAATCCAAGAATGTTTGAAGATCTCAAGAAGGCAATGGCTAAATAATTTAAGATAAGTGACACAGGACTCGTGTCTTATTATCTAGGAACTGAAGTGAAGCAGATGCAGGATGGCATATTCATTTCACAGGAAGGCTATGCAAAGTAAGTTCGAAAGAAATTCAACACGTTAAAATGCAATCTATTAACACCTCTATGGAAAAGCTATCCAAAATGAAAGAAGAGACTGAGAAGGTCGATCCAACTTTGTTCAAGAGTCTCATAGGAAGTCTAAAGGTACTTGACATGTACAAACCCCTTTCAATTCTCAGATGAAAGCAGCCAAGAAAATTCTTCATCACCTTAAAGGTATTATTGAATTGGGATATTTATTCATCCTAAAATAATTCAAGTTGATGGATTATTGTGATAGTGATTTTGCCAGAGATCTGGATGATAGGAAAAGAACCACTGGCTATGTTTTCTTTGTGGAAAATAACGTAATTTCTTGGTGCTCAAAGAAGTAGCCTATTTTTACATTCTCAACTTGTGAATCTGAGTATGTTGCAGCCACGTCTAGTACAATTCGTGCTATTTGGCTGAGATTACTGTGAGGAACTATGTGGAGCAAAGTGAACCAACAACAATTATGATTCATAACAAGTTAGCTCAACTTTAGCTAAGAATCTCGCATTTCATGACGAAGCAAGCATATTGATACAAGATTTCACTTTATTCGAGAGTGCATTGCAAAAGAAAAAATTAAGTTGGAATCTGTGAAAAATCTAGACCAAGTTGCTAATATTTTATGAAACATCCAAAGTACAACGGTTTTCAGAAATTGAGGATGATGGTCAGAATTGTAAAGAATTCAAGTTTACAGAGGGATGTTAGATATTAAGTTTAAATTAATTGAAGTCTTTATGTTTTTATGAGTTTCATTTGTTTCTTATGAGTTATTAATTTAAGAGTTGAGTTACTTCAAATTGTGAGTTTATTAAGTGTTGAATTAATTTATGAGTTTTCTTTGTACACATAAATTGAGTCTAAATGGGTTATGTCTTTTGAGTAGCATAAATAGGTGCAAGTGAAGTCAGTTGTATAAAGTCACTTGAAGAGTTCAATACAAGTTCAAGTGTCCTTTCTTGTGTGAGTGTTTTGTGTGAATGTGTTGCATAATGCCCACTAGCTTCCAACAGCATAAAGTCAGCAAATGGATTGTGACAGAAACCAAAACTATTAAGAGTGAAAACGATAAGAGGTAAACTTAGAACAGTGTGAAGCTGGGAGTTTGTAAGGTTTGATTAACTAAACTCTTAAGCATTTCTTTAAACCGAACTCAAATTGCTTAAACAATTTTATTATACTTTACCAGTTTAGTTCATCAATTTTTTGTTTGAACAAGATGCAATTTTTGATTTATTAATATAAAAGTTTACTAGAAAAAACTTTAAAATATGGTCAGTTTTAATATCCATAATTTTCATTATAAAATAAAAGAAAATACTTTCATTACCATTATATTGTTGATTCTAAAAACTGATTATGTAGCATGTTAAGAAGTTGGATCATAAATTCATAAATTTTGTTTTAGAAAAACAAATTCAAAAATTAATGTTAAGAGTATTGAAGTATACATTAATTATTTGCCTACTAACATATACATATATAAACTTAAATTTTTAATTTTTGCAATTCTATTACCTATTTTCAAACAAAATCAAACTCAAGATTACTGATGTGCCATGCCAAATAAGAAAATATATATATATACATATATATATATATATGTTTTAGAAAAAACTTAATTAGATAAAACACGTCAAGTTCACCCAAAAAAGGGGTTCATAGCTTTTCTAAATACACATTTTTCTTTTTTACCTATAATTCAATAAATCCAAATAAAACACACACAATATAGCTTTATATATTTGATCAATTGATATGTTTACATGATATATCCTTTTTATGGCATGTTTTACCAAAAATTTCAGAACTAATTTTGTCTAAGATTTGGGTCTGTGATAAATTTGCAAATATCAAAAATTTGGTGCATAAAATTGCCAAAATTAAGTTCATGATAGAATTACAAAGTGTATTAAAAGTTTAGCACAAGTCATTTCATGTTCATATCTAACAAAATTCTAAAAGGAATATATATATATATATATGAACCATCATTTTTGTCAAACCAAAACCAATCAATTGAGTTAACCAATATCCATCTTTTCTTGAAAGAAAATAGTGAAGAAAGATTTAGCAGCATTAGACCTTTAGTAAATCTGGCCCAAAGCGAAGTACAACAGACAAAAAGGTCCAGCTAGTGAAACCAATGTTGATAGTGAAGCTTAGTTGATTAGATCTTACATTCATGATAGAGATTAGATCTAAGAATATAAATTATTTGCAGCTTCTTAAGTTAAAAGTCCATGAAAATAAGATTTGATTTTAAGCTCACAATACCTATTCAAGCTCCCATCCAAACTTTCTGTCACCAGTCATATGCCAAGTTAAAGTTTAGGCATTAGGATTATCCTTGGCATGCTATTTAAATACCTCTAACATGGACTGCCATCATGCTTCATCACCACTTTCAAGTTCAAGTAAGTCGTGTTTCAGAAAATATAAACCTACCTCAAGATTTGAGTAGTCCCTTTGCTGTAACTTCTCAACATCTGTTTCCTGTCAAAGATTTTAGCCAAAAATCATCATCTAGAAACAGGTAGAAGTAGTAATTTAAGAGAAAATTGATAGGATAAAGTATTCTCACATACAAAACACTTAAACATATTTTACCAGTAAGGCTAATTTATTTGATCTCTCTCTCTCTCTCTCTCAACTTTTCATCTTCTCTCCTTTTTAGAACATTTTCCAAAAACTCAAGTTTCCTTATTTCTTCTATTAGCGAAGCCAACTCTCTAGGATTTTGTTGCAGCCTTATCTTTTTAAAAATCAGTTATTCAACACAGATGGCAACAAAACCCTGACTCAAAAACTATGCCTACGTGATATGTTTTTTGACTGGTTAAATTTGATAACAGCAAAAGAATTGGAAAAATGTTCATTGCATTCCATTTTTCCTAAAGCTGCTAACTGTCTCTTTCCTGGTTTATCAGAGTCATGTCAGCCAACCACATCTCTAACAGAATTGGCTGGATAAAATTCAAAAAAAATTACAAACTAACTGTCAATAATGGATATAACATATTGATAAAATCCATTGCCACTTTAGATTTGTCATGGGACAACATATCCCATTTTTCCAATATTACATCCTCAGGAAATCATTCCCAACTATCAATTAGCAACTATGAAGCATTAAAAAGGTCAGAAATAAATAAATGGAAGAGTCATGGGAGCGCCTGGAAGGCTAATTATTCAAGCTAGAAATGGGGTTTATCTGAAATCTAGAGTAGAACGAAATTTGAAGGCACTCGAAAAATCTCTATCAACATATTCCTGGCTTCAAAAGAATAATATAACCAACAAAACAATCAACTATGAAAGTCAAAACATCTAATTTACATAATGATGGTCTTTCATAATATTATTCAAGAGGAGCAGATATTTCATTGTGATAAACAAGTTCCAAATACAATTAAAATCCCGAAAGAACTTGTGACTACATTGCAAAGCTAGCAAGGAGAATAGCGATAGATGAAAAAGTGGAGGAAAATAGGATTTCAAAAACAACTTAAGTTTTAGATGATAATTAATCTTCACCTTTAATCATGGAGGTTGATTATTTTTCTCACCTGCCTATTCTCTCTGGCATTTCTGATAAGTCCATCAAGACAGTCATTGATAATTTTAAGGTCATTTTGAAACCTCTGCTGTCTAGGAATTATCCACCTTGCCAAAGGAATTTTCCAATAAGGAATGTAGAAAGTGGACCTATGCTCAGCTTCAAAAAGTGTACCATATACTGCCTGTCATAAAATGTTTAAAAGAATACAAAGTTAAACATAGCATTAATGTAGTCAAAACAAATGCAAAATCATGACAGTTCATGTGAAAAGAAATCATGTGAAACTATATTCAATAGCTTAATAATTATATCACCATCTAGAACGAATTTAAAGAGAAGTATATTACCAGCCTGTGTCACTAACATTTGATGTGTCAATGTACAATTTTGGTTTAGTACCATAAGAAGTTAAGTACACTATATTGGCCAACTAGGGGTTGTGGTGTTATCAAATGGGTCTAAAAAAGGTTACAAGTGAATCTGTCTCAGACTATAGAAACACCTGCTTCTAGAGAAATATCTAATACAGGGGTTCTTTACAATAAGGAGGTGCAACCCTAAGGCATCAATTGTCTTGGCTTAAGGTAAATTCAACAACAGTTGGTTCTTCCAATTTTGTCAAGTCAGGTATTGCTTTTCTTGCCAATGTTGATGCTCATAATGACCCATGGATTATAGATTCTAGAGTATCAAACCATATGATAGGCTCTTCCAATAATTTCTTAACTTACTCTCTGTTTTCAGGCAAAGATAAAGTTCACATAGCAGATGATCGTTATCTACTATATCTGGAACAGGTTCTTTGAATTGTACTTCTTCCACTAATCTATCTTCAGTTGCTCATATTCTTGATTTTCCTATTAATCTTTTACTTTTTTAGTTCACTTGCAAAAAAATAAAAAATAAAAGATAACTATAAAGCTGTACTCAACCCTTCTTATTGTGCCTTTCAGGAACTGAACACAGGGAGTTGACTATGGTAGACTGCAAGATGGCTTTTATTTGCGAGAGATAGGTAGCAATACTTTGACACCTAGAACTCAAGCCCTATTAGGAGAGTACATGCCAGTTACCCAGCAAATAATTCAGTGCCACAGAAGATTAGGGCGCCCATCTTTTTTAATTTTAGAGAGTTTATCCTATTTTATTTAAACTATGAATTATAGATTTATTGTTTTGTGATGCTTGTGAATTTGCAAAACACACAATCTTATCCTTCAATTAATAATAAGAGTTTTGTTCCTTTTACGAATATTCATTCTGATAAATGGTGTCACACTCACTGTTTAATTGTCTAACTATAGAGCCGGTTGTTGAATGTTGTACTAGGATGGCATGGGTTTATTAATGAAAGCAAAGAAAGAGGTTTTTTCTTGTTTTCAATTATTTTCACAAAATGATTTGTACACAATTTGATTCTATGCAACAGCAGATGAGAGTTAATAGAAGTTACATCTTTACACTCATTATGCTACAAATGCCTATTTCTCTTAATCTCCAAGCCCGAGATTAAAAGGTGGAACATAAATATTTTAACTGTTTTTACACCCATTAACTTCCTATTCCTTCTAAAACTCACAAAGAAAGTAATGTTAGCTCACCCCCATTTACATTTTACACCCAATAACTTCGTAATCCTTCTAAATCTCACAATTAAAGTAACATTAACTTACTTCTGTTTACATTTATTTCATACCTTTCTATTACTTTCATTAATTTTCTCATCCATCCTCTCAAAACTCTCATGCAATGTGTAAAGTCCAATGAGATGGATGTCCATAAACAATGAACAATGTCATGAGCCACATCAATAACAAGCAAGACCTAAGCTAACATTTATATAGATAAAATAAAATTTTAATAAATTTATAACAAATCGTAAGTCAACTCTGTACATGAAATTGGAACTGGAATTTACAATATCGTTGATAATGAAATTCAGCTAATACACAATAACATAATGGATTCAATCAATCTACTAAAGCATAGTAAATGGACACAATAGTTAGATACAATAGAATATGGATCGAATCATTCGACAAACTTAAGCATATTCAATGAACACATAATAACTTGTACCGACTCACATTAAATAATTATTTTGGAGAATTATCAGAAAAGAAATAAATAATGACAAGCAATTAAGATATACAATAGTAGCAAACAATACTTTAAGGGTTTTAGTAATTATGTAGACAAGTAACCATGCCACAGACATCATCCAGGAAAAAAAGTGAACTATAATAGCAAGTAGACAAACAGTATGATAAAAAAAAAAAAAGGGGGGGGAAATGGGCTTAGTTTCACTTATAATCATTGAGCTTCAGTTTGTATAAGCTAAACCACTCAATTTTGAATAATTATTTTAACAAATGAAGTCATTATTTTAAAAATTTTTGTTAACATTTAGCCAAAGGTTTTATTTGTTGTCTAAGTATGCTATTTTAATTGTAAATCAGATTAGAAAAGTTTCTCAGTCATCACATCAAAAATCTAATTAAATTTATACCAAAATATAGCAATAATGATTTTGTTGATACAAATTGAAGTTCAATGACGAAACTAAAAGATATGATATTGACCATTGGTACAATCAAACCATTAGAAATGTTAATCGAACAAACGCTTGCAGATATAGAACAAAACAAAACAAGAAGGGCTGTAGCTTAACATGCAGCAAAATGAAATGCTACATCATGGCAGAACTTAGATCAAACCTTAATGACAGGTGATTCTTTTGTAACAGAACCAAAGTCATAGTTAAAAACACCAAGCCCAATGATATCTAGTGCTAGACTTGATAACTCTGCTTCAAGATCTAATTCAATTGCATATGTGCCGCAAGGATTCTCCTTTTCTAGAAGTTGCTCAAATTTCAGTATTGACCTTTCTGAACAGTCAGTAAATATCTTGACCATAGCTTCCAAGTATAAGGTATGAAATCCAGGAGCAATTACTGTATAAACCAAAAGAAAATCCAATAAATAACAATTATAATATCTTCTTTATGAAATACAAACTAAACAAACCATCATAACTGCAGAAAGAATAGATTGGACCAAATTTTCATCATCACACAATATTGTATTGGCAAAAGCAATCATGCTCCTATGCAGTAAAGGTCCAAAGGCACCCATGGGATTGGAGTATGTCAGATTCTAATCTTACAAAATTAGAATTCAAAAAATCCATATTTGGCCTTTCCCATGAGATTCTATATTGGTCTCATTTTAAAATTTTGATTTCCGTTGTATTATAGGGATCCATATCTAGTTGGTAATGTATTGTTGGTCCCTTGGTGAAAATAGCAATCTAGGGAGGTGAATTAGGTGCTTTCAAAAACTCTTGAAACTTCTTTGGAAATTCCTTGAATTCTTTTGTAGTAGATTGATGCACATAAATTCACTCTTGCTCTCAAAGAAGAAGTTAAGTAGAAAAGAAGACATGCACAAGAGATTTATAGTGTTTCTACAATGTGCCTACATTCACTTTTAAGCAACAACTTAGGGTTTTATTCTTCTTTTCTTATGCTCAAGAATAACCTTCCCATTTGCAGATGTAAAAGTAACCTCTCTTTTTGCATACTTAAAAAAAACTTTTGCATCCCTTTCAAGATAGCAAAACCCCACTGGTGCTTTTCCAAGCTAATCACCAATCTATACGCTTTTGTTGAGTAAGCACTAAACATTTTACCCTTGCAAGGAATTATCCAAGAACATGTCTAAGCCTCTTGACGAGACAAATTTATGAGTAGTGTTTAAGAAAACCTACTCTCTTACTAACGTAAAGTTAGTTTACAAATCACACAAAAGCTTTTACTAGTAAATACAAGAGCAACACTTTAAAATAGTTTGCACGTAAAAATAATGCTTGATAAACTCGCTTCTTCTTTCTTGGACTTCAAATAAGAGTTTGTATATGTGAAATTCCAAAAACTAGCCGATAGAAATAAATTGTAAAGTTACATCAGCTTTTGAAAAAACTAGTAATTACAGCCTATCAATGATTGTTGATTCTATCCCGTGACCGTTGAGAATGTAACATCTCTTTTCAATGATCATTAGTTATTTGCAACACCCGTTGAATCCATCTAACAATGTTTGTTAGAATTTTGCTACTTTTGTCAATGTCTAAAATCAAAAAAATTAATTGAGGTGCATTCAAAAAATTTTTTATTGGCTGTTGCACTCTTCCATGATCGTTGTCTTTCTTCACGATCATTGGGTCATCTTAAAATCGGGCATATGAGTTGAGATACTTCTAAAAGATTTTTTTAACATTTGTTCTTTGTCAATGCTCGTTATTTTTCTTCCACGCTCATTACTGTACTTCCACTATCGTTGGAGCCTTCAATCTCCTTTTTTTTTCCCTTCATTTTTGCTTTGCACCAAATGCTTTCAGCTTGTTCATTATATGTTTTGAGATGCTTTGTCTCCATCATTAGAAGCATATTAAGGGTCCAAACAAAATGTCCCCATGCTTTTTAGTAGGCATATCTTCCTCCTAGATGCATTACCTTCATCCAAGGGTCAAGCATCCTTTCCCTTATGACCTTAGCATGTCTTTCAAAGTATTATCTTTAAGGCGTGTCTTTGCCTTCCTTCTTTAAAGTCAACACTACCTTTATGCAAACGTTGGGAAAAATTACAAGCGTAAATACTCAATCATAAGTTAGAATTTTTCTTGATTTTGGATCAGTCAAAATAAAGGAAAAGTACAAAATTCTATCCTGTGATTTTTTTCTTTGACAAATATGGTCCCGTTATTTATTTATTAGCAAAACTCTATGTTGTGGTATAATGTTGTTTGCAAAATTATACCAGATCTATAACTCCGTTACATCCATTTGAATTGATTTCAGATGTTATACATTATTCTAACTAATTATATATGGGTACAAATATTCCCTCTAAATACAAAATTTGTTTATTTTTTTTTTTTACTTTTTGTATATATTTAAACAATTTTTGTACTATAGAATTTATTCAAATATATGCAAAAAGCATAGTTATTAAAAGCGCAAGGTGCACTAAGGCGTTAAGGGGTCCTAGAGCCTACGCGCAAGGCGCAGGCGCACGCCTGAGTGACATAACGCACAAAAATTAAAAATTTTATCATTAAACTACTAGCAAGGTGATATAATATTATAACTATTAATATTTAATACACATTAAGTAATAACAACAAAAAAACACACACACAAAGAAAAACAAAACTTAATAAAAGTTTCAAATTCTAAATACATAAGGCTCCTAAGGTTCCTAAAATTGTTTCTACTTCAGTTTGTCAGCAACTTCTTATTCTTTCTTTTTTTTTTCGCTGGAGCAAAGTTTCTTCCTCTTCTTCTTTTTTTTGGCAATTTTCTTTTTATCCTTCTTCTTCTAATTTTTTTGCTAGAGTAAATCCCTCTTGTGCCCTTTCTATTTTTTTGTCTTTTTTATTGCTTGAACAAATTTATTATTTTCTTTTTTTTATTTTTTCTTGAAATAATCATGTGTGGTAAAGTCTATCGAAAGTGTTTTTTAATTTTTAATCAATGGTTCAGATTTACTCACACATAAAACAAAAAAACAAACAAATATGTAAAGTTTGTCACAAAGGGCACCTCGCCTGAGGCTCAAGGCAACCGCCTTTGTAATAGCGCTTGCTTTTGACTTTTTAAGGCACAAAAGCTAGTGCTTGGTGCGCCTTGTGCCTTAGGGGCACCCCAGGCACGCCTTAAACAATTATAGTAGAAAGTAAACAAAAAAATGAATAAATTTTGTATTTAGAGTGAAAAAATTTTGTATCTAAATTTTAGATACATAATTAGTTGAAATAATATACAAAATCTAGCACTAGATTAGATAGATGTAACGGAATTATAGATTTAGTACCACCTTACAAACTGCATTATACCACAAGGTAAAGTTTTGTTAATAAATAAATCGCGGGATCATATTTGTCAAAAACGAAAACCACAGAGTAGAATTTTATACTTTACCCTCAAAATAATCATCAATGTGCATCACTCTAGAGATTGAGAGAACAAAATGTCTTAACAACCTAGAGCAATCTTGAGGTCAACACTCTCTCCTTTTTTGAAATAATGACAAAATCAAGATGCTTCATAAAAAAACAAAAAGAACATTTTATGGACATCTAAAAATTCTCTTTTTTTGTTATCATGACAAACAAGTTAAAAAAGAAAAACAATGAGAAAGAAAGAATCTAGAAAAAAAAACTTCTAGATATCTCTCAAAATCTTGAACTCACGAGAGAGATACTTAAAAAAATTAAATAAAGGGTTAAGTACGCTGTTCTCTCTGGATTTTATCCTATTGCAATATTTAGTCCCTCATTTTCAAAAACTATACTAAAACACTTCTATATTTGTATTTCATTAAACTAGATTTGTAATTTGTTTATTTTGGTAGGTTTTTCCATTAGTCAAACTAAAAAAGTCAAAATTGACTTATTAAATACCCTTTGTTTTTTCTCATCTCTCACCCTCACATAATTTACCTTAAACTCCCAAACCCACCGCCATCAACTCCTACCGAACCTCATTTGTTGTCCCACTAAAAGATAATTAGAATATGCCCATCAAGATCAATCAAATACTACATGGGCAATTGCAACATCGAATCATTAATATGTCATCAATTATAGTTGTAGGCATAAACCATAGGGAACAAAAAAGATGCTGAAATGGGTGCTACAAATGATGGGTGTTGTCGATTTAGCGGTGAAATTGATGATGATGATGTAGAAATGATGCGGACACAAAATGCCTACTCTATTCTTCAAGAAACTGCTCATATGATTCTTCTTTCAACTTCTGTTATCCGTCCGTGACCACGAAATCCAACAATAAAAATAAGAAAACAAATCCAAATTATGTTGGGTTTGGTATTGGGCAATGAATGAAAAGGAGTCGAAGTGGGACAGATCTAATGTTGGGCAAGATCACTTTGATTTCTGCAAGCTTGATTGGATTTGGTATTGGGAGAGATTAGTTTGATTTCTGCAAGAATCAATTGGGTGGATTTTTTTTGGGTTGTTGTTATTTATGAGAAAGTTAATGAATCAATTTTTCATTTTTGTGAAAAGACTTTTTTTGGTTTTTTTATTTGCGTCTTTTTTTTATTGTTGAATTTATTTTGATTTTGATTGTTGTTGGGTTTTGATAATTATATTTCATCAGAAAATGGGGTTCTATTTGATTGTCATGTATTTTGATTGTTGAATTCAATTTTATTTTATTATTTTCTTATTCTGATTGAAGATGAGGATTTGATTTTTTTTTTTTTTTGTTAGTTGATTTCGATTGTTTTCTAGTTTTGGTTATGATGATTTGAGTATTTTAATTCAGTTTGTTGAATTACTCTTGTGAATTTTTTTTGCGGCACAAATGAAAAATTTAGTGCAAAATTAAGGGTATAATAAACATTTCATATAATTTTAACAGAAAATTTAATAAAATGATGTATTTGTTTAACAAAATTAAATTATAGGGATATTTTAATATAATTTTTAAAAATGGATAACTGAATAGTATAATAAGACAAAATTCAAGGGTCAACATATTTAACCCTTAAATAAATCTAAAAATACAAATCAACAAAAGAGAATGCATATACAATCCCCTCTTTTTCAAAACAAATTTAAAACACTAAAGTATTCTCCCATCTTCATTTTACTATTACTATCTGCTTATTTTAAAGAGTTATGACATCTCCTTAAAAAATGTTCCTCCAAAGTTAGGTCTAATACCATCTGTAAAACAAAAATTATCCAAATCAAGCATAACCTTGAGGTCACAAAAGAAAAGAGATACCACATGATAAGAGAAACGGATAGATAAAAAAGAAAGAAAACAAAACAATAAAAAGTTATATATGCCAAAGGTCATATTACAAATGAAGCATGCATAGCAACTCTTAAAATTATGCATATACAAGAGGGGAAGGGGTAAAAAGAATACAATTCTTAGCATGTCCAGATACCAGTTTGCATTATGGAAGATTTGTACTTCCTTCAAACCATCAATCTTTATTCACCTAAGAAGATTCTCCATCTTGAGTGCTTGTTGAAGGAGTTTCTAACTTGCAAATCAAGTTTTCTTTGGCACCCATTTATTAAAGGGGTTAGAAACATACATATTCTCATCATTTAACGTAGCATAGGAAAAATGTGTCTTATGGCTAATTTTTCAATAACATTGCCAAATGAAAAACTCCTTTAGGTCTATTAAAGGATTGATCATCTGCTAATCTCCTATATGCTTGAGACCTAAGAATATATAAGGCCTTGACCTTTGAAACACGCATATAAACATCATATTGTGCGTTAAGCCTAAAAAAATATAAGCATCTATAATCATGCACATGTGATGCTTGTGAGTGCATCCTAAAGGAAGAAGAAATGTGATCATATAATTTTTCTTCTAGGTGCAAAGCGTGAACACATTTTTATCTTTTTTTGCCAACAAGATGCATACATATAAATATGATTAACCTTTTTGTTTAAAGTTTTTGGTGTATTCATGTGTTCATGTCTTCACCTTAGACTTTTATGCTTGATACTTTGTATTAGTACTAATCTTTTATAAAGGTTTTGTGATATAACACCTTGAGGGCTAGGTGTTCTACTATACTTAGCCGTTAGAAACACACTCTTAGAGGAAGTGGCATTTATATCCTATTCCATTTATCACACTAGCATCTCTTTAAGAGCCTAAAATTAATTATAGTTTTTCTTTTTCTTTTGTAAAATTTGAAAGGAAGTTTTTTAAATCTAAGACTCTACTTTGAAACTCTTATTTTGTTTGAAAAGAATTTCATAAAATTTCTTTTTCTAAAATTAATTTTTTATTTTCCTTTTTCAAAGAATCAATTTGGTTTTCAAAAATTTCTTTTCATTTGAATATAAGAAAAATTCATTAAAAAGTAATTTCTCTTTTTTTTTTCTCAAACATTCAGATTCTTTTAAACGTTCATCTTTAATTTTAGAAATGAAGAAAACTTTACTGTTAAAAATTTATTTTCATTTCTGAGAATCTTATTTTTATGAAAAATTTTATCTAAATCATTATTTGTTGATTTTAGGGCCTCAACAAAATTTTCTATTGTGAATATTTTTTAAAATCATCATTAAGTTTGCATACCTCATTTGTAGAACTTTCATTTCAATCATCTTCTATAATCATACAACATTCAGCTTTTACTTCCTTTTTGGCCTTCCTTTTCTTTTTGTTGCAAGAGTGTTCATTATCACTTATAGATGTAGCGTTTATTAAGCTTTTTATCGTCCTTTCATCTTGATAATAGTCTTTTAGCTCTATTATCATTTAACTTCCTTCAATTTGAATGGGTCCATTTTTTAGGAAACTTCCATAATAAGACGCCCTAATGGTTGTCATTTGATCATCTATTCATGATGTCCTTAACTCCTTATTTGAAATATTTAGAACTTGACTTTGATACCAATTGTTGATCCATTGATGAGGATGGCAATCCAAGAAGATGGTGATTTAGGTGCTTTCAAAACTTCCTGAAACTTTCATTAGAAGTTCATTGAATTCTTTTGCAACAGATTGATACACAAATTATTTGTTGCTCTCAAATAAGAAGATGAAGTAGAAAAAAAAAAATAACACAAGAAATTTATAATGGTTCGACAACATGCTTACATATACTCTCTAAACAATCACCTAGGCCTTTACTCATTTTTTTCCAAGCTCAATAATAACATTCCTTTTTCCAAGATGGTATGCACACAAAGATAATGCTTGATATACTCTCTTCTTTCTTTTTTGGACTTCAGATCAAGGTCTTCATATGTGAAATCCCAAAAAACTAGTTGGTAGAAATAAGTTGAGAAATTTTCTCAGGTTTTTAAAAAACTAACTGTTATAGCGTGTCAACAAACGTTAATTCTATAACACGATTGTTGAGATCCTAACATCTATTTCCAATAATCTTTAGTTGTTCGCAACACCCATTGAATCCATTTAATATGGTTGTTAGAGATTTGCCACAGTCGTTTTTGATGTCTAAAATCAGATTGACTAATTGAGGTGCTTCCTAAAAGTTTTTTCAATGGCTATTAGACTCCTTCCACGATTGTTGCATCTTTCTTCACCATCTTTAAATCACCTTCAAATTAGGCAGATGAGTTAAGGTACTTCCGAATGAATTTTCCCCCACTCGTTCTCAGTTAACGCTTGTTTTTCTTCCACGCCTATTGGTATACCTCTAAGGTCATTAGAGCCTTCAATCTTCTCTTTCTTTTTTCATTACCAAATGCCTTCAGCATGCTCAAACTCTACTATATTAAGATGTTTTGTCTTCATCTTTAAAAGCATATTAAGGGTCTAAACAAAATGTCCCTATGCTTTTAGGTTGGCATATCTTTCTTTCTTGATGCGTTGCCTTCATCTAAAGGGTCAAACATTCTTTCTTTTATGGCCTTAGCATGCCTTCCAAAGCATTTTTCTTGAGGTATGTTTTTGCCCTCCTTCTTTAGAGTCAAGAATACCCTAAGCAAACATTGGCAAAAACTACAAGCACAAACACTAAGTCATAACGTAGAACTTCTCTTGGTTTTGGGATCATTTAAAACAATCATCATATTGATCATTCTAGAGGTTGAGACAAGATGTCCTCACAACCTAGTACAACTTGGGGTCAACATATACTACAACAAATATATGGTTAGATTTGGATTTTGAGCCATTTGGTTCATAGCATAGTAATCAAGGGCTTGCCTTATATTGCAAAAGGTCAGTGCCTCAAACCCTGGCTAGTCATAACCATCTCTCCTTTAAGAATTCATCTCTTATCAAAACTCTTAATACAAATTGATGTCATCACCATCTCCAAATGATTCAATAAACCTAGAAAACATATACCATCTAGTTCAAGAGTGTTACAAGACTTATATTATAGCTTAAACTATAGGAATAGCTTGATTATAAAGATTATGAGATTCTTTCTTAGTTCAACTTACATATCCTATATAAATACCCACTTATATTCTCTCAATTATATAAGAAGAATCATTCTTTGCTCTGATAACATGGTATCAAAGCCTTTTTAGGACGGAAAATTTTTTCCTTTCCAACATTTCTTCTCTGCCTAAGTGAGCATAGTCTTTTTTTGCAGTTTGCCCAGTGAGCAAAATCCGACCTGGTTTTTAAAAAATTAATCATTTTTGCAGTTTGCCTAGTAAGTCTTTAAAAATTAATTTTTTTAAAAAAAAATCAATTTAGACCAAACCAAACTATAATCAAATCAAACCCAATTCGTTCGGTTACCTCTAGCTCTTATGCTTGGTTTTGTTCACTTCAAGTTGAATTTCTTACCAATTCAGTTTTTCTATTTTTGTTTCAATTTGATTTATATTGATTACACACCCTTATCTACAGTTACTCAATTAGCTAGGACAGCAAATGCATTTCCCCTTAAAGGAAACTCATCCAATATTGTAGGATGTCAATTTTAACCCCCTTATCCTTTAAAGCAGATTTATTGAAAGTCCTTGCCAACAATCTCTCACAAAAACGCACACACAAGTCTAAAGTTTTCTGTCATGCTCTGGCTTGTCATTGTAGGATTAGTTTTTTGGTGGAGGAACAAACTTTCAATTATACTCATGATTCATGAAGTGTAAAACCCAAGTCCGGTAGTCCATTACATAACTTTTGACAAATATGTGACCACTACTAAAATAAATAGGTCTACTCAATTCAATTCTCACCACACATGAAAAGTTACATCATTTAGCAAATTATAAATAAAATCTATGAAAAACAAATACTACATAGTAAGATGTAAAGTGCAATTATTGAATCAATCTTTTGAGTTCATTGCAGAATTAAGAAATCATTCAAGCTCCAACTATCGTGACAAAATAAGATATGGAAGACAAAATGCTTCATGCAAGTTTCTCCACAGCAAAAAAGTTATTTAAGAGCAAATAATATAATATACATGATTAAAGGTCCATTTGCAAAAGATCAATAGAATAAAAATACACTATTTATGATGGCTTAGCAAATTGCTTACTGCACTATAATCCATCTTCAACGTAAAGGAAACAATAAATCATATCCCACAAACCCAAAACATAATTCCATCGATGATGCTCTAAATCCTCTTCTGAAGTCTACCACTATTACAAATCTATTACACTCATAATTGTAAACAATAAATATTTGCAGCATACTCAATAACTCTATAAAGATTCCTCACACCCCAAAGACAATTCCATTCCCCTTCTTTAATTTTTAAAAAAAAAAAATGCTCCCAAATCAGAGACGTCATGGTTAACACATGCGCTAAATTAGCCTAATAATGCAAAAATATCGAAAACTTTGTCAATTTACAATTTTAGCCATAACTTTTAAATATTGCAGTTGTCTCTTTTTTAATATTAAATTTCAATTTTAGCCATTTGACTAAAGTTTATCAAAATTAATATAAAAACTATTTTTTTGATGATATAACATGCACAAATTATTTTTTAATGACATGGAAAGAGAGACTAAGAAATAATTAAGAGAGAGAAGGAATCAAGTATTTTTTTATACCAATTTTGGCCAAATGGTAATTTAAATTGCCCTAATGGTAATTTAAATTCAAACTTTTGCATGTACATGTGATTATGGCCCAAATTTTAAAATTATTAAAATAGACCAGAATCGTGAAATTAAATACAATATTAGCTCAATCCATGTCTTAATTAAAATTAATAATACTATAATAGATCAGAATCATAAAATACATAAACATAAAAGACATGTCAATCGAATTCCATTATTTTTTGACATAAATTTCACCAAAATTTGTACTATAAATACATGGGTTAGGTAAATGTTGTACTCAATATCACGATTCATGCCTATTTTATTAATTTTTAAAATTTGGGACAGAATTGCACTGACACTCAATGCTTTGAATTTAAATTATCATTAGGCCCTAAAAATAGGATACAATTAACATGTTTTAAAGTTTTGGTCAAAATTGCAAACTTGCATAAGGTTTTAGCTTTTTTAAATCAATATGCCCGCCAAATTCTGCGATCAACCTATGTGTAAGACATATGCATCTTCGCAACTATTAAAATATCACCTTCTTCTTGTATGCAACCACATACTGTTGTATGTTCAGTATGAGTTTCACCATGCATTCTTCTTTTGATTGTGCCATTCATTAACTTATATAAATTATCTTTCAATTTTCTCCCTTTATGATCACCAGTGTCTCTATTAGCTCCCACAAATTATAAATCCTTCCTTTGCAAAGTATAAATCACCAAAGAACCAATAACTTTGGAGAAATTAAAATTTTCCCAAGTTTTGGCACTTGCCACATTACAAAAAGCCTTTACACTATTATCATAAATCTAGTTTTTACATTACCAATCTCAAGAGCGTCCAATTTGACATCATTTATTCATGCAACCAATCTTTCATCATATGCGCATATCATATAAATTCAATCTCAATATACCAAAAGTGAAAATAGCAAGAAAAGTTTGGAATCTAGGTATTTTTCAATTAATCCTTAAACATAGGTGTGCTCTTCTTATTCTTCTAAAATTTGTCCTCATCCTTTTATATTGATATTTAATGCAGAACTTTATGATAGTAATATTACTTTTGGTCACATTCTAGACTCAATCAAAGTTTGATACCTCTTATTTAGGTAATATAGAGACAAAGTTATACACTTGCGCTCTCATTTCAGGCAAAACAGGGTGTATGCTCTCATTTCAAGTGATACACCTTTGATAATCATTAGCCTACACTTTTGTTGGTGCAAGAAATGACGGGTATTTTTAAGCCTTGGTCCCAATTTGCCATTATGTCCTCCATTCATCTAATTCCACCTTAGAACATATATAGCAATCTAACAAGTTCCACGACTCATGACTGGCTAGTTCTTTTGAGAATATACAATAGATACCTTAACTCTTAACTACATGCTAGGCAAAAAGTCCATGTAACATAATATAAATCAATCACCTCTTCTCCTTTGCTTCCATGTGCCTAGATCGGCAGGTATAAGTCCTTTCCCCATTATTGGTTCTAAGATATCAGCAAGAACCCCCTATGAAAATATACGATTTCAGGACAAAGAGAAAGTGGAATGGAGCACCATAACATAATCTAATAATGAAGTTACATAATCAAAACAATTATCAGATATGCAAGCTAGTGCAATAGCATTATTTAGGGTTCACAAATGATTTTATCAAACAATTATCCTTCACAAAGATATCAAAAATGAAGTCACTTCTTGTCTTTCTATTGTTCTTTTGTTTAGTTTGAAGAGACAACACAATGGAAGGTTTGGTATTTCAGATGGCCTAACAGTAATTTAAATCCAAATCTTTGCGTTTCTATGTGATTTTAGCTCAAAATAAAAAAACAATGTCAAAATATGTCAAAATTGTGAAATTGAGTGTAATGTTAGCTTAACTCATATATTGGTCAAAATTCATAATATCAACTCATATATTGGTCAAAATTCATAATATCGTAATAAGTTAGAATCGTGAACTACATAAATATAAAAGGTATGTTAATCAAATTTCAACATCTTCTGACATAAATTTCACCACAAATTACACCACAAACATATATATTGAACTAATAATACACTCAATTTCACAATTCTGACCTATTATAGCAATTTTTAAAACTTGGACCATAATCACATTGACACAAAGGTTAAATTTAAATTACCGTTAGGCCATTTCAAATAGTATTCTTTTCTTTGTATTTTGTTTCTTAAGCTTAGTAGTGTGAAAAGACTAAAAAGATATAATAGAAGGTGATAGATAAGAGTACCCCTTAGACCCTTATCATTAATGCAACAAAGTTGGATATGATAGAATATATATTTATAAGATCTAACATTTTAGATATAACAAACATAGAGAGATATCATTAGTTACAGTAGTTACGGGATAAAGATAAATTTGATATCTAAACTTGTTAGAAAACAACAATTTACTAACCCCACTTTTTTCCTTACATTTTGGTTTTGAAGCCTATAAAAAAATGGCAAAAGAGCGTGGCTATCAGGTTACCTCATAATTTCAAATTTCAATTTGATTGTTAAACTGATTATCATGACATAATTTATAAAAAATTTAATTTGATTCTTAAACTTATTATCAAGTAGCAAAATCATTCAACACCAATTATTATTACTATTATTATTATTATTCTGCTAAAAAGCATATGTCTATGATACTTTCTATTTTGTTTATAGAATAAGAAAATAAATAATAAACAATAAACAATAAAAAAGTATTCACATTTTTTAAAAAAAAATGAAAAATTTTCTTTTCTTTTAAATACCAACTAATTTTTTTAGAAATTAAACTAAATTATTTAAAATTAAAATTAATTCTACTTAATTTTGATAAAATTTAATTTTGGATAATTTTGCAACTTAATAATAAGTTTAAGGTAGGACCAAATTGAACTTTTTTAATAAATTATGTTATGATAATAAGTTCAATAATCAAATTGAAATTTAGCCTATCAAGCTAATAAAGGAAAACTTGATGGTAACCTATTAAAAATATTTTTTTGTAATTTTTTTACAGGTTGAAACACCAAAATATAATTCAAAAAAAATAAGTTAGACCATCAAATTGTCATTTTCTAACAAGTTTAGGCAGCAAGATTGTTTTTATCCCATTACAGTATGCAAGAAGAAAAGCTTTTGCATCTTTAAAAGTAGGAACATAACAATCCCGCTTAAGATTCAACAAAATCTTAGGATTCTACTAAGTACTATGCACTTTTATTGCTTGTCTAGAAAAAATATTTGGATAAAATAACATTATAAAAGCCTCATTATTAGCATGTTTTGTAAAAGTAGTCATATATAATACATATACACATATTCACATGCACAGATGTGCGTATATAAATATGTATATACATATTAATATACACACAAATGTGTATATATATATATATATATATATATATGTATATATATATATACACATATATGTATATATATACATATGTATTATATACACACATATTTATATTATATATAAAAGCACAAATAAGGGGACATTTATGGACAAAAAAAGACATTTTTCAATATTACAAACTTATCTTTGCACTTTCATGACACAATAAAATAGCCAATACAAGCAGAATATAAAACTTATGATCAAATACTAATATCAATACTATAGAAATATATAGGAGCTTTTTATATATTATGAATAGGACCTAACTAATATTAATAGAAATAGCTAAAATCCTATTATTGATAAAATAGGACCTATTCATATTCACACGGTTTGGATTTTATATATTTGGATATATCCTAATTGTATGTATAATATTTAGTCATTCATGATTTGATTTGCTTTAGTAGGATTAGAGTAAACCCCTAATTGTGTTATATCTTCTTTCTTATTAGACCTAATGATAATTTAAATCTAAACTTTTGCGGATAAGTGTGATTTTGGTCTAAACTTTAAAAATTGCCCAAATAAACCAGAATCATGAAATTGAGTGCAATGTTAACTCAATTCATGTATTTGTGTGCAATTTTTAGTAAAATTTATGTCAGAAGATAGTGAAATTTGATTGGAATCTCTTTTATATTTATGCATTTCACAATTCTGACCTATTACACTATTATTAATTTTGATAAAGACATGAGTTTTCAATTTCACAATTCTGACCTACTTTGGTAATTTTGAAGTTTAAGTTAGAATCACACTGACATGTAAAAGTTTGAATTTAAATTACCATTAGGTCTTCCTATTATCATTTGAATTATTGTCCTCTTCAATCTTAATTTGGATTCTAAGATATATTTCTCCTATTTGGATTACTATTGCATTATCACTATACATATATATATATATCATAGATTTGATTTGAATAGTTCACTAATCGCTTTCAACACTCATATTTCTAATTTAATTTTCTATTTTTTTTTGTTAGTAATTTTATGTTCAAATTTTTTATGTTTGCTTTTGTTTTATTAATTTCAGACTTGAACCTTTAAAAGAATATGTTTAAACAAATTTTTACCATTTTCTTTTTCTAGTTATTTGATTGCTTTGAAGGCCACATTTGTTTTAACTCAAACCTCCAACTCCATGGGTATGAACTTTTGATCATATACATGTTATTATTATTTGCAATTCTTCATTGTTGTGTTCTCTCTTAAGCAAGTGGTTCCAAAAAACAATGATATTATTTATTTTTGTTTCTTTTCTTTCTTTTGTTTTTGGATATACAGCATTTTTTTTGTTCTATTTTTTTAGCATTTGTTGTTTGATTGTTGTTTCCATTTTATATTACTATAGTTTTTTATGAAGATTTTTAACATCATAATTTTTTACTTTGGATCTCCCTGGTTACTAATAGCAACCACAATAAAATAGATGTAGCTTCAGCAATTATTTAAGAACTCATCTTCGTCGTTTTATATTTATTTACATATTATTGACTTATTATACATTATTTTATAATTTTTTTGTTTATATAGATAAGATGTCAAACAAGATAGACAATAGGGAAAGTGAAAATATTTGAATTTACTATAATTGACGTTTTTTATGTGAATAAAAAAGAATAGACCATTAATGTTGTGGTACCTAGAAATGGTTCAATAGAACCTTATACAAATAGTAAAAGACTTCTAAGACGGACAATTTTAGTTTATTATAAGGTAATTAATATTATACAATCTATAACAAAATAATATTTTTTTATGAATAATATTTTTTTATGCACATTATCACATATTATTATTAATTTTCTTTTATAGGGAACTAAACTAGAAGCTGTAATATTCTTTGACTTTGCTGAAAAATTCAAAAATTATTTCCGAAAAGGAAGAAATTATACCATAACCAATGCCATGGCAAAAAAAAAAAAAGTGATGATAATTTCTACAATGTTCATATAGGATATTCTATGATGATCACTAAATTTACAGCTATTATCAAGACTATTGGTATTTCTTGAGAAATTTTACCTTACAATTTCATATCATTTAATAATGTCATTGTTGGTGCTAAAGAATATGTCAAAGAAGACCAATACCAAAGGGACTCTAAAAAATCAATTGATAGGTAATAAACTCTTACTTATATTTATAATATATAATATAATAATGTTGTATATGCAAAATAAACATATATAATAACACTTATTTGTTATTACATTCTATAATAATTACAATTTTAAATGTCTTAATGTATTTTCAGAATACCTATTCATGTAAAGTCATCATATGCTTTAAAAAATGGCAAAGGACCACAAATGAGAGAAGTCATTATAGTCACTGCAAACTAAAACTTTCTATTCCTTAATAGTATTAAATTCTTCAAAATATTGTACAACGTCATATTACAAGCTTATCCTTTCTTTTTAAATGAGACATAAATTGGACAAGCTATTAGTAAAATATTAGGAGATATTATTGACAAAGAAGGAAAAGTGCTTGAAGACCTATTAAATAGCACTGAAGAGAAAAAAAACAATTGGATTGTCAAATGTCAAAGTTTCCAAACTTAATGTTAAGTGTTTCTATTTACATTACTTACTATTTCAAATATTAATAATTATTATTGGAAAAAAAAAAACCTTATTATTATTCTCTCCATAACATAGGTAGTGTTGAATTGTTTACTATTGCAACCTCTATGATTGAAACAAACCCAACTTTGTTAGAAGCAAAGAATATACAAGATTCATAAATTATTGATTACATTAATATTTGATTATCATTAATTTTAATGCTAAAATTTATTACTTTTATATTACAATTACAAATCATTGATGGCTAGAAAAGATCAAACAAGATTCTTAACATCTTCAAGAAAATTTTTAAGAGCTCTTAAAGTTGATTTAAAGCAATTGCTAGAAAAAATATTTAGCAAATTAAATATTTTATTTTCAATTATCCTATTATTATTCATATCATAATTATTAATATATTTTAAATGTGTAGAAATTTGAATATTATTTCAAGCAACATTAATATCAATTGAAATAAATAAAAACCATGGTATAATTTTTGCAAAAACTATAACAAAAAAGCCATTCCCAACAATAATGACAAACAAAAATGCTACAATTGTTAAGAATCCAATACCGAATATGTCTCCGTGCATATATAAACATTTCTTTCTCATTTTTATTAGCTAATTTATAACAAATAGTTTATTATTATTATTATTATTATTATTACTACTACAAGTAGTTGCTAAAGTTAAGAATCTCTAATCGCGTTTCACAGGCAACTATCATTTTATTTGATAATACTAAAATGGATGTCCATTAAGCAAATATATTTATTCCATTATTGAAGTATGTATATAATTATATGCATTTGATATTATTATTAGTTTTATTTAGGTCATAAATTTATTATCATTAATCTTATACTTCTTATTTATATGTAGGAATTTTAAAGAAGACAACAAGTTCTATAGAAAGAATGATTTCTTGTGAAGAAAAAGAATTTCAATTCCTCCTGAACATAAAGAAAGACGTTGACATTAGTAATCTAAAAAGAGAGAATATTATTGCACTAGATTTACAAGAAGTTAATGATATTCAAGAAAATAAAATAGAAAAAGAAGCGATAGGTATTAAAATTGAACATTTATAATTGAATAAAAAAAAGGATTGAGAAAGAGTGAAAATAGTATTTTTATCATTAGTATCTTATTAGTTATTTTTAAGAGGAAAGTACAAAATTCTACTCCATGGTTTTCGTCTTTAGCAAATATAGTTTTGTGATTTATTTATTCGCAAAACTCTACCTTGTAGATAACGTCGTTTGCAAATTAGTATCAGATCCGCAACTCTTCTACATTCATCTAACCTAGTATCAGATTTTATACATTATTTCAACTAATTATATATGTGTACATAATTTCTTCGCTCTAAATATAGAATTTATTCATTTTTTATTTCATATATATATATATATTTTGTTTCTATCGCTATAGAATTTTGTTCAAATATATACAAAAAGTAAACAAAAAAATAAATAAATTTTGTATTTGGAATAAAGAAATTATATATCTAAATTTTAAATACACAATTAATTGAAATAATGTACAGAATCCGGTATCAGGTCAAATGGATATAACAGAGTTAAAAATCTAATACCATTTTGCAAACAGCATTATATCACAGGGCAAAGTTTTGTTAATAAATAAATCACAAAATCATATTTGCCAAAAAGGAAAACTACAGGGTAAAATTTTGTACTTTCTCCTATTTTTAATGTTATTAGATTAAACACAAAATAATTGTTATTTTCGCCATATGACAAAAAAGATTAATAGTGTATTAGTGATACTTAAATTACATATTTTTGTCATCTTTATTTTTGGTTTATAACAACTGCTAATAAAATCTATGTTTCATGATTTCAAGTCATATTCATATTTGCATAATTGCTTGCTTCAACGAGTTTGACAAGCACCTCTACTCCCTCGCCCTTTGAGCAAAAGGTTTTGGAACATTGACTCTACTCAATAGAAAATTGAGTATGATGGATTCAAAATATATTTCTCAAAATTTTATCAAAACTTTAAAAAATATATGCATGTGTTTGTTATTTTATATATATCTATATTATATATAAAAGCATGAATAAGGGTAAAATTTTTTAATCGACTAAAATATTATTAATTTAAAGGTAAATTTATATATAATATTATTTATTGTAAGTTTTAAAAAGAGAAATTTTAGGAGACAAATAGTAACTCTAATAGAATTCTATTATAACATTACTACATTATTGGTAAATTATTTAGATGGTAAATTATAATATTCTTAATCTAAAGGTTAACTTAGTATAAAATTTTATTTTATATATTAGTCAAATCTTTAAAAAAAATACTGTAAAAATAAATAAAAGAAATAAAACACGGAATCTAATCAATGATTTAACTCAAGTTTCAGAAAAATATCAACCTGCACTTCATGGTTTGGTACATGTTAACTATGTTTGGCATTGATAGAACTGTCATCCTTACGACTTTAAGAAAGACATGTAATCCATTAGCAATATGTTTTATTTGTTACTTGAAAATATCTAATGTCAATGCAAGCTGTCGATGATCCAATTGCTCCTGCTAGAGAAATACCTCATGTAGATATCAAGGTATGTGTAGGGCGCTTAAGTGACTAAGATCGCACATCTTCTAATGAACTAGAAAGTTTTTGTTGGCATAGGGTTTACATATCAATTGTTTACAAATTTCTGTTTATTATTATTATTATTATTATTATTATTATTAATAGAAATTTGAATTTTATTTCTATTTGGATTAGCTGGATGGATTAGTAATAGGATTTTATCTATGATAAAAATTTTAACACAATACATCAAATGCAATTATTATTATTATTATTTGATTTTGATTTCCAAGATTAAATTTACATAAAAAATTATAATTAGATTTTATTTAGGTAATTCTAATAAAGTAAAATTTAACAAATTTTTAGTTCTATATTCTTTGGATATTTAACAAATATTCTATATTATAAAAAATTTTTATATATTTTATCTTTTAAATAAATATTGAAAATACACATGCAATATATGGGTTAAAAAAGATTAAAGTAAATTATTTAAATACACTTAAAATTTTTAGTTTTAAAGTCAGTATAAATATAAAATTTCTATTAAATTTAGGTCAATCAATTTGTGCTATAATTAAATATAAAAATAGAATATTAATGAAAAATATTAAATTTTGAATATATTTAAATATTATATACTTAATATTAGAATTTAAAATATAAAAATAATATACAATCACGTGGTAAAATAACTAGTGTTTGTGTGTGTGTGTGTGTGTGTGTATATATATATATATATATATCTTTCTCTCAAAATTTTATCAAAAATTGAAAAAAATTTATGCATGCTTTTGTTATTACTATTGTTATTATTGAAAATTTTCAATTAATTCTATTGTACTATAAGTTTTTTCCAAAATTAAATTTAGTGTATGAAGAATAGAATGTTTCAATCTCACATAATCTTCAACAAGGTGGATAATTTTGAAAATAAATGAACTCTTTTAGAATTAAATGAGCCTTCTCAATTTTCGATGTTAATATCGAAAAAGACCCTGATTTCAGGAAGTAATGTTATTTGTTCCCAAGAATAAACGTACTACGTAGATATCTTATCTATAAAGTTTCCCCTATAAAGATTCTATATATCCCCAGCAATGATCATTGTGAAAAGAATTGAAAAACACCCAAATCTGTGATCTTAGGCACATAATATGAACTACTATATCCTTATGTTGATGAAGCAAAAAGTTTTAGGCGACAAAAGAAACAATTTAGGAGAATCAAGATTTAAAAGGAAAGCAAAAAAAAAAGGAAAGTTTCACAATAACCTAATCATAGTAGAAACTTCCTTTGGTAATTATTTTACTACTGTTGCCATGATTGAACAACCATTAATAGTTAACTAGCACTTTTTTGGATGAGATATTGGCAAAGGACAGCCAGTTTCACTTATTTGCTCAGTTCTCATTCTATAAGCTAGCTATAAGACTCTAATGCAATAAAGGAAAAAAAAAAAAAAAAATGCAATACTTCCAATCTGGAAGAAGAACTTTCTCACCAAAACTATTATAAAATTCTAAAAAGAAAATAAAACAAAAAATCTCTAAACAATAAGAGAATTGTTGATCAAGAGTATTGTTGATCTGCTCTATATGCATGTCCATAAAAAGAAAGAATGCAGCTGCAATTGTTTATTTCCAGGAAAATAAAAATTGTAAGCCCGGACAAATTAAATAAGCTAACATATTGGAATCAAAACTAAAATGGCAATTTGGAAATGGAGCGAACTTTGATCTTCACGGAGTTAAATTAACAAAAATGATACAATAACTACTTGCTTCATCAAGTTTTTAGGCTCTACATATGCCTGCTAGCTTTTTGATCTCATTGTTACAATAGTTGCTTCTACTAATAGGTTATATTAAATTACACACGTGTCGTTAGATGAATATTGGCAGCAATGCAACAAGAAACAACAGTATTGTAATGGATCATTGAGTGAACAAGTAGAAGGCAATACCTTGTCATAAGAAAGCGCATTTTCTCGAAGAATATGTCTTGCAACAATGGGGTCTGATACAACAACAAAAGCTTTTGGTCCAAAAGCAAGTTTATACACGGATCCATGCTGCCAAATTAATTGAAAAGTTGAACTCAGGTTATTCAAATTTGTCAACAACGACAAATAACAATGGCACATACAAGAGATGTAGCTAAGGAAAAATATCAATCCATTTGTGGCAAACGAATATCAATCCATGTAAGCGAAAGATCAATTAAACTTAAGTGGAATTTCTCCTATCATTTATCTTTCTTTTTACTGTAATCCATGTGCACAAGTTATTGTGGGTTTCTGCTAACAAAAGGATACAATTCATAGACAAATGTTTGAAGGCAAAGTAAATGAGTACCTCTAAAAACCAATCATACAGTGAGAAGAACAGCGGACGACCAAACAGATCAGATACCGCACCTTCAGCTATAGGCATAGAACCCAGACTTCCCCTGCTTAACAAATTGGTAAGCAGGTCGCTTGCATTGTCCAGAAGGGTCCTTGTTTTTGGCTTGTCAGTCCTTGTTGACTGAGACCTATGCTACAATGACATAGAAATTCATCAAGAGATACAATATATATATATATAGGAGACTCCTTGTCTCATAATATAAGGAGCTGTTGTTTCAACAATATAATGAAATCTTTCAAATCAAAACTAACTAGAAGCAGTTTTGTCAAGATTTTTGTCTGTCAAAAAAGTATTTGCAATTTGTTTCTACTAGTTCTTGCACCACGTGTGTTGCATGAAATTATCTGTGATATGTAATTCATTACTATTATTTTATAAAATTTATATTAGTTATTTAAATTATAAATATAATAAATTATTTCAATATATAGACATGATGTTTTTAAATGTTAAAAACGTGAATAATCTATGTTTGGACAAACTTGATTTAAAATACTCAATATTAATACAAATGATTTAAAAAAGGAATAATAATAAATAATAATATGATTTAAGAATCATTAAAAAATATGATCATTTGTATAAGATGGAAAAAAAAATCACAAAAGATATATAGAAGAAACCACAAGAAAAACATAAAAAGAAACCAAAGTATTTAGAATCTAACTCCCCATTAGAATAATAATAAGAAATAAAAATAACAAATTAAAATATTAAAAGTTCATAAAAAGAGCAAGATAATTAATTATGCTATTTAACCTTGCTTGATGGATTGCTCATATATATTTATAATGTTGTGTGAGAAGAAAAAATGAATGATAATGGCTCCAAACAAAATGTGAGAAGAGAATAGATAAAAGACTCGATTGATATCTAATTTTGTGTGTGTGTGTGTGTGTGTGTGAATGTCAAAGCTTAATTTCACACTATACTAGGCTTCAATATATTATATAGAATATTAGAAAGTCAAGATAAATAGGAAAACAAAAAGATTAGAATTGACTTTAAATTCACCACTAAATTATAAAATTGTCAAATAGTTAAAAGTTATGACTCAAACACATTGCCAAATCAAATCACAAGACATAAAATTCTCATCTCTATTATTCTATAAAAAGATAAATCATTTCAACAATAGAAGAAAGCAAATTTAATTAAGAACTAAGAGTTTCCATAATTCATAAGAACAAAAAAGTGTCTAAAATAATGAGTGAGAGACCATAAGAATTAACTTGCAAAAATAAAAATAATTACACGTCTAATTTATAAATTTAAACAGTGAGAAAAAACAAAAGTAAAAAACAAATAAAACATTAAATTATACTTAAGCAATTGCATATATATAAAGACTGAGAGAGGGAAAGAGAAAGAGGAACGTTTTAGCACTATTTTTTTAATTACAGTGACGTTTAAAGCTTTATATATGAGCTTTTTTAAGCATAACATATATATAGACTTTTATGAGTTGTAAGACTAGAAAACAAAAATATTGCAGTATTATCAACATATACATATCAATCTATATTGTAGCTGTTGGTTTGAACTTATTTAGGACTCTAAAATAACGATTAGTTTTGTTTCTATTTTTATTGTGTATATATAACCTATAGTGCAAGAAGTAAAATTTAACGATAAGTATGTTAGGTGTAACTCCATGTATGAAACTGATTAATCATTTCAGTTACATAGCAATGAAAGAAAAAAAAAAAAAAAAGTCAAAATTTTAGTTGTTTATTTGAACTAGAATTTCAAAAATTTTAATTAAATAAAATATATTAGAATAATAATTATTATACTAATTTGATCTTCAAATTAAGGATATTTTGGTGTATTCAAAAGTTTTATACTCATCTATTTATATATTATATTATATCATATTATGGATGCTTATATATATATATATATATATATATATATATATATATATATTATGCATAACAAGTGATTTATTTTTCCCCGATAACATGTAAATTTAGATTCATGATTAAGTTAAAATATTATTCATCACATTAAATTGATTTAACTCAACTCTTCCCCACAAAAAAAAAAAAAAAAAAAAAAACGTTACAAACTCTTTAAAACAATTTTATTTAGTAAAAATTCGTTACAAACTCTTCAAAACAATTCTATTCAGTAAAAGTCTCTAACTTGAATTAGTATTATGCAAATTGATAGAGTGCCTAAGTTGGTTAAAAGAAACTAATATAAGGCTAATTGTTGGACCTTGGTAACATGACACCATGAGTTTGTATAAGATAAAATTTGAAAAGTTAGATGTATGAGAATTTCATTTATAGGTTTTATAATTGTTAATAATTTACTAACCTTTTTTTTTCAATTTGTTGTACATGCAAGTTGCCATAGGTAAGGAAGGAATCCTATTACTATAAGATAATTATATATAGTACAATTGTAATAGAATAAATATATAATTTTCCATCAAACCAAAGAACAACATTCTTCTCAAAAAAAAAAAAGGAACAAAATATTTTACAATGTGCATGGGGTAAAAATAAGACAAATCAAACACAAATGCCTTTGGTATAATCATGTTGGTGGACTTGTTGCTTGCAAACTATGCTATTGGCTATTCATAAGCAGTCCATCTCATTGCTATAAAAAGGTATAAGGAGTTTGGTATAATTGGAATAGGAACACATAAAGCTAAGCGAATAAATAAATGAAAACAAAATTAAAAATGGATCTTTTAGTAAATTAGTATCTCTTTATGAAAAAAATATACCAAAATTTGTATACCTAATTTAAGCTTTAAATTAAGGATTTGTTTTCTTTGTCCATTCAAAAGTTTTATTCTTCATGTGTGCTTAATGTGAAGGTCAAATTAGGTATCACTTATAATATTTATTATTACTATTATTTTAACAATAATTTGTTTGAAATAGAAAACATTCTGATGATAAGTTCATAATCTAGAATCTAAACATAATATTAATACAATTCAATCTTTTATAACATAATTCTAATAAGATTCAGATTAATCATCAAACACATATACTAATCCTATAGTATAGCACTCATCATGTACGGTAAAAAAGAGAAAATTAAAATTGAAGTCTACAAAAAAAACTATGCTTAAAAAAATACAAGTGATAAACATAAACTTGTATCATACACCTTAATATAATAAAAATTTATTATAAAAGTTTAGCCATCAAAATTATATATATTGCATAGGCTTTTGCGTTTTTAAAAATCCCTTGGAAGATGTGAATGATTTTATTTAAAAAAAAAAAAAACATACTATAACCTTTAAAAAATAAACAATGCAATCTTCTAAAATTTGTCCTTCCAAGAACATATAGTTTTTTTTAATTTTTTAATTAAATTATCTTTTTTATATATTGTGTCATAGAGCTTGCTCGTAAATTTTAGCATTCTTTTTTAGAAGACCTAAACAAAAATATGCATATAATTTGTTTTAACTTTTGATATTTATTTCTTAAATAAAAACTTACAAGAGTCCTATGCACAAAACATATCAATTTATTATGCAATTTACTATTTACATTTTTTTAGTGAAACAATTTACTATTTAATTACTATTACATTATAAAGTGGGATCACCTTTGTGATAATTATAGAGTCAATATTAGAAGTGAAAGTAGGGAGCTTATTACAGATAGGGACTGTACACGTTAGGCCATGAAGAAACAATGTACAAACATATTATCTAAAAAAAGTTACTATTAGTATGTTAAATAGTAAATAATATTTAATTTAATTTATGATTTATCAAAAAAATAGTTTATTTAAATTTGAATAGATAAATTATTTGTTAAAATATTAAAATAACAAGAGTAATAACAACAAATACATCCAAAGATTGACAATGGGTAAAATTATGAAAATATTTTTATTAATGCTATTTTCATTGATTTACTAATTTCCAAATTTTTACATAAATAAAATAAGCATCCAATATACTATTATCCTATTGTTAAATAAACATTCAATATACCATTTGAATAAAAATAAAAATAATATTTTACATCTTTGCAATACTCATTTTAGGCATAAAATTTTGTTATCAGTATATTTGATTACTTATTTTGGTAGTAATTTGTTTTTTTCTTGCAGTTCCATGACATTCATATATTTTAAATTTATATATTATGAGTCTTGCTTCAAAGGACTTAATTAGCGTTATATTTGATTAATTCCTTTTGCAGTATCCATGGTAATTCCTTTTTTAGTTCAATATTGTATACAAAAATAATTGGTATTTCTATTATGATAATATTTTTAGATAATAATTTTAGCTTAGGACAATTTTTTTTTTTTTTTTTTTGCAATTATGGAATTTAAGTTGATAAGAAAACGAGGTTATTAAATCTTAATAAATATATCAAAAATTAATTAATTAATGTAATTTCTTTGAATGATATTTTATGATACAGTAAAAGTATATGGAATAATTTACAAAATGATTTAGTGAACAAATATGGAGATGTTTACCTAAATCTAATATAGAAAAGGAAAATTCAATATTCATCTTTTTAGCGATCGGGGTTAGACCTATAGTTCTGTACAAATTCAGTCTCTCTAAATCCCAATCTCATCATTCAATTTGCACTTCTTTCTCAGCAAGCAAAACTGATTTAAATATACACACACACACACACACAGAGAGAGAGAGAGAGAGAGAAAGCTAAAAAAATCGACCTACAGAATCAAATATCAGAGTTTTCTAGTTCAACTAACAATAACGGTTCGGGAGAAAGAATATAAATGGACAGCGCAAGAGAGACTCTTTTCAATATATTTCATAGTAGTCATAAAGTTCATTACATGGAATATTACTTCTCCATCGCATTTTCTCCAACAATTTCTCAATAACCCACCAGCCTCTAAGAAAAGTAGTGAAATTGGAATAGGGACGGTACCTTATAACAGTAGACCCTTTTGCCTTGGAATTGAGAAGATGATGCTGAGATGGGAATTTTGAGATACCCACGAATCCAAAATCTATTCTATGAAAACAACTGCCATTAGCGGCAACTGAGCAGCTCAGCAAGAGAGAAGTGGCGGTTGATGTCAATGACATTTGAAGATTTTCTTTCGAGTCTACTGAGTCACCGCTTACGGATAGACTAATTTATAAACAGGCTTGCGTGCGTACATGCCATATTGATTTGCCACTTCATTTTGTCTCTTTGTTTGCACTCAAGTTAGGCTAAGCTCACATTAGCAATGGGTACGTTATTGGGTTGTCCACTATACTATTACCCTTTATAAGGTTGAGCAAATTTCCGAGAAAACCGATGGGCAAATCGAATCAAATGGTTTTTGTTCCATGAGTTGGGTTTAACTTTCTAATTATAAATTAGTTCAAGTGAGTTGAAATTGGCGAATTTTATTGATATACCCACAATACATATAGGCTAGGCCCAATTATATAATCGGTTTGATTTGAACCAACCACAGTACCAACTCAACCCATGGTGGGCTAGTCCGAGAATAAGCTCACAAGCCCACAAGTCAGCACCAACTTAGCCCATAGTCAAATCCTTATTTGAAGAGGAAATGGAATCCTAACCAACACTGAGAAGGATTGCTCGAACCCCTATATATAGGGGGTCACTAGTAGGTATTATCTTCATTTTGACCCTTAATCATCTTGTTCCCCGAAGTGGACACACTAACTTAAGTATCGGAGTAGGCTTCTAATAAAAAAATCGGATTCCCCTCTTATTGTTCCTTGTCTTATAGAAACTGAACCAATACTAGCCAAGCCAACCGTCTCAAGACCTAACAAACCTAGCCAAACTAGTCACCCACAACATTAGTGGTGCTCATGGACAGATGCAAACACCTTCTTGACTTTCAACCATGACCTCACCCAATAACATAGCAACCCCTAAAACTAATAACTAGTTTAACATCCTGTAAAACACAAACATACCAAATCATCTAATCCTCACACCTCCTACTCCTTAAGGAAATCAAACCTCAATTTAAGGAAATCAAACCTCAAGCACCATGGGCACACATATCAAAGACCTTTACGCTACAACCTAAGTTGCAACTACCTATGCAGAAGGCACCGCCATGTTGAAAAGGATTAAACAAGCTTTCCTACAGAATTGAGAGCCTTCAATCATGCCACAAACTCTTTTTGCTAGGCAATCAAGAACCCCATTGGCACCACTTTAGCAGACACACACCACAAAAGACCCCGCTCAAGAGGAATGACGTCGATCAAAAACATATAATGATGTGGTCGAGTCCTTCTGCTAGCATGTGAAAAGTTGAACCACACATTTAGAGAGCATGTGCCTCGACTATAAAAGCCTTACAGAGACAAATCATGAAAAGTGGTTAAAAGGGTACAGGGCAAAGAGCACTTTGCACTCCATTACCATTAGTATGACCACAATCCCCTTACCCTCGAGGTGCGAACCAAGCTAATGTCCCATAAATTCAAATTGTCGTTTCTTGACAACTATAATGTGACAACTGACCCTCAAAGCCATTTATACAAATTTAGGTTTAGGCTCGAGCTCGACAACTGTTTTGATGCTCTTTTATGCAAGATTTCTTAACCACCCTACAAGGGGTAGCTCATAAGTGGTATTAGAACTTAGCTCACAGTTGTATCCATAACTTCACACAACTTTTCTAATTGTTTGCAGCTTAGTTCATAGTTGTATACATAACTTCACACAACTTTTCTAGTTGTTTGCAACTTAGTTCATCTTAGTCATCCCTCAATTAAAGATCTCTTCAGACTTGAACGAAGTCATCCAAGAAGATGGGGAGTCACCAAAGGATTACCTAGTCAAGTTCAAAATGGTGTCCATGCAAATCAATAGCCTTAATAATGAGGTGGCCATGGATGCATGATTAGGAATTATAAGAATCAAGGGCTCTTTGATTCTCTCAGCATCGATCCTTCTAAAAATTTATATATGTTGATGGAAAGAAGTAACAAATTCATTTGCCTGGATGATAATTTATAAACCTATTCTCATATTCCATATAAAAAGAAAGATGACAAAGGGCGAGCAAATGACAAAAGTGATAAAAATTGGGCCAAATAGGGAAACTCACACTCGGGCCCTAATAACCTAAATGGTAGCTTGACTAGGTATTATATGCCCTTCACAATGAAAAGGAGTGAGGCTCAACTGGATCAAGCAAATGGTAGAAAGGATCCAATATCCTCACCCACTAAAAAGCTTAATTACTTAAAACAAAGACAATAATACAGCCACAAGGACAGTAGGTATGACACAGAAAAATGTAAGGATTTGAATAATGAGATCGAGTGGCTGGTACAATACTGTAAGTTCAATCAGTTTAGGAAAGGCCCACCCCAAAAGAAGCCAAGCATAGCCCCTATGAGGAATAATCATATAAGGAAAAAAGGCCTTATAATTTGCAATATGTTGGCATTGTTGATGTAATTGTAGGTGAAGCCATAAAAGGAGATAGTTTGACCTCTAATAAGGGGCAAATCGAAGAGGTATGCCCTGTAAATAGCAGGAAAGACATAGAAGAGTCGATGTTCTATCACATCACCTTCTCCTTGATGGATGATAAGAAGCTACACATCCCTCATATTGATGCCTTAGTAGTTAAAGGCCAAATCAAAAACTACTTAGTCAAACATATCCTCATAAACAATGGTAGCTTAGTCAATATAATGATTGCCAAGGCATATAAAGCCCTCAAATAAAGATCCTAAGAAATTGTAGCTAGTTTAAACCCCTCTAATTGGTCTGCGGGATACCAAATGTGTTGGGGTCTATTGAGCTAAACACCGAATTATGGGACACTAATATCACTAAAAAGTTTAAGGTTATGTGAATGATCGTGGACATAACATTTGCTTACAACATCATCATTGGAAAGCCTATCTATATGACACTACTATTTATACCTTCATTAGGTATCTAACAATGAAGATCCCTGCCCAACACAACATTGGATTTTAGGCCTTAGGATACAAGTCCAATGATAAGAGCCAATGGAATCAATCCCTAAAGGTGTGAGGGAAAGGTTGCAAAAGGAAGTAATACGGCTTAGGAGGAACCATGGATCAAGCCCAAAATAAGCCAACAAATCAAGACAAGCCCAACCAAAGAACCACTAAAAAGCCTTAAGATGGTTATACAACCAATATACGTGGTTGTACAACCAATTTACTTAGTTGTACAACTAGGTTCTCAACACTAACAGATAAAATATTCTAGAATAGTTGACCGTTGACTTTCAAATGATTGTACAACCAACTTTTATCTTATACAACTAACTTTTTGGCTGTATAAAAAACTTAAAAACCCTAATTCTAAAACTTTCATTGATTTTATTTGCTAAGGGTCATGAATTTAATGCAACCTAAGCCATTTTATCTCTGTTGCACCCACTTCCTCTTTATGAACTTTGTATTTGAAATGAGAGAAGAAGCTTTTGAACCTTAAAGTTACTTCACTGAAATTGCCACTTAACCTATCTAAAACATAGAAATTGTTTCAAATAAGTGTTGTTATTGCAGAATTGAATCAATCCCTCAAGAAGAAAAGAAGAAGTTGATGTATTCCAAAGTAACATGAAAATCGCGACTACAACCTACAAATTCGCGACCGCGATTCATGTTAAGACATGCTGA